>JBBPMA010000984.1:0-14624 GCA_038090075.1 Xanthoconium purpureum | reverse complement strand
TGAAACTGCTTGCACACGATCAGCTCACACACGGTTCAAGCTCAAAAGTGATCGTATTCTGTCCCACAGTTCAAACGGCGGAATTATTCTCGACACTGTTGCGCTCACTGGCGGACGTACTGCCCGACGGCACCACGGAGATCCAGACGATGCATTGGAAAATGAAGCAGTCGGAGAGAGATCGGGTTCGGTTATTGCTTCGCCAAGCTGCAGAGACTCAAAGGGGAAGACCGAGCGTGCAGGTCAGCTCAAATGCGAGCGAAAGAATCGTGGACTATCGTGGGGCGACGAGGGTCATTCAGATTGGTGTCCCAAGCAAGGAGACCACATATATCCACCGGATACGAAGGATGTCCCGAGCCGTCGATGCCTTCGTACCTAAAAATGAGAAGGAAGATATCAGACCCATCGCGCGCGCAGACTTGTTGTTATCGCCTTGGGAAGCGGGCTACATGGACTGGCAACTGACCAGCCTCCCCGTAAAACCACTCCCGATCTCCGATCTCGATAGTCAACTTGCCTCTCTTGCCGCACAGTCGTCCACTCTGACCACCGAATTCCTCTCGTCTGCTCTTGCGGAGATACAGTGCCGAATCGACCCTGCTGAGGTTCGGAGTGCAGCTGCGTCTCTGCTAGGATACTACCTCCCCCTCACGCCGGCACTGCGGTTGCAACCGAATGATATCCTAGCAGGCGTGTCTTCCTGGGCCTCTGAATGTTTCAACGTCTCGATACCTCCTATCAAAAGGTTTCCGAGAAAGTTTACGGAGGCGTACGAGCAGAGTACTCGATCGGACAAGGCGAAAGGGCTATTCGTTGACGGTCTAAAGATCGCTGGCCCTTCTTCGCTCGGAAAGGCCAAGTCCAAGAATCGTTCGGTTTGGGAGGGTGTGGATACCAGGAGGAAGAAGCGGAAGCGATGGTACTGATGCTTGCTTGTATCCACCATGAAACCCTGTTTTGGTGGTCGCGTCCGCTTCATCGTCACCTTTCACGATGTACCTTAGTGCATGTCTCACACCTGAAGCTGAAGACTTGACATATCACCCATGCTGGAACACTGGCTACCTTTTCACTGACTAAGTATCTTGGGAACCTGTTGCGACAGAACACCATCGCTAATAAAGTGTGATTATTCCGGAAATGCCTGGGGTTCGGGCTTGTAGTCAACGTCCCAGACGCATTCTATGCACAGCTGAAATGGACTGAGTACCCCTCTTTTCATACGTCTTTCTACCGGGACGGCCTTTGCCCTCTCCGTTACTTCAACTCAGGCGATGCCCGCGCGGGCGTAACCCCATTGCTAATGGGACGCTCCCTCGTCCGCGCCCTCAATTCTTCTTCGCTGACCATGACGTCTTCCGGGTGCGGCGGCTTGAAGGCCCTCGACTGCTCCTCCACTTGTTCCTGGAGCACGGACCCGCCACACGCAGCAGCTACAAATCCAAGGAACGGCGGCGACGGATTCAACGGCCGAGAACAGAATTCAGGGTGCGGTTGAAGCCCGACGAAGAACGGGTGGTCCCTCAGTTCAAAAATCTGCATTCGCTCACCGCGCTCGTCTTTGCCCACAAAGGCGAGTCCTGACGCTTCGAGACGGGCGACTTCGGCAGGGTTCACTTCATAACGGTGACGGTGTCTTTCCCACGCCTTGTCTGTGTTGCCATAGAGTTTGCGGGTGTTGGACCATGTCGACGTCGAAGAATGGATGCCATTGGTGTCTGGGTGATCTTCGCTGGTACCGTTGGCGATGGGTGTAGATGGAGGCGGAGACTCAGAGGGGGATGTCTCTGGATCGGTAATGTTAGCGCAGGGTTGGAAAACCGTCGGGCGTAGACCAAGACGCATCGTTCCTCCCATGTGCGTGCGCGAAATTTCAGGCATGAAGACAATAAAGGGATGGGCGGCATCGGTGTCGAATTCGGTCGATGTTGCGTCTGTGTCCTCGGGTCAACCAGAAGCCACAAAGTCAGGGTACTCATCGAGAGGGGTCGGGGCTCACCGTGCACGCCAAGCACGCTTCTCGCCCACTCCAACACGGCCATTTGGAACCCAAGACAAATGCCCAAGAACGGTACTTTCTGTTCGCGCGCCCATTTGATTGCGAGGATCATACCCTCTGTTCCACGCTGTCCGAAGCCTCCAGGGACGAGGATACCCCTTTGCCATCGATTTCAGCATAGTCCCTCAGAACAGCAAGACGGCGTACCCAGCACCCACGACACTGCGCCATGCGTCGTGGTATCTAGCAGGATCAGACACCTGTGTGTTGGGTTCGAGATCCGAAGATTCCACCCACTATGTTTTTCTCCCGTTAGCATCTAGTTATACAATCCAGAAGACTGAACGAACCTGGATGGTAAGCTGGTGCTTGACGCGGAACGCAGAATGCTCCAAAGCTTTTATGACGGACATGTACGAGTCCCTGAGGTCAGTATATTTGCCAACCAGGACGATCTTGACCTGGTCGAAGAGGCGTTCTTGGCTGGTATAATGATGAATGGAGGGGATGATGTCCGAGACACGAGTGACATCAAAACATACTTTTTAATCATACTCTTCCATTGAACGCCAAGAGATAAACCTTTAGATATCATCTCCTCCTTGATTTGAAGAGCTGGGAGGTTCAGCCGCTTGCGAAGATATTCGACAATTCCTTGCGACTGAAGCAGCAGCGGAACGTGATACACAGAAGTCACATCATGCACACCGACTACTTGCTCAGACGCAACGTGACAAAACATGGAGATCTTCTCTTTTGTCGCTTTTTCCAATGGCTTGGGTCCCAGCAATCGACAGGCGATCTATAATATTTAGGTTTGAGTGCGTGCGACAAATCCATACAGAAACAGGACTCACTAGATCAGGAAGTAATCCAAGTCCTCGTAGTGCGTGTACGGTTGTTTGTGTCGGCTTGGTCTTTTGCTCGCCATGCATATCTGGTACAAGCGAGACGTGTATGAGAGCAAAGTTTTCGTGCCCAACACGAAATTGAAACTGCCGCATGGCTTCAATGAATGGCGCGGACTCGATGTCTCCAACAGTTCCTCCCAGCTAAGGGTGCTTGAGGTACTTTCATTCAGGAGAAGCGATCGCGCGTACCTCTACAATACAAAGATCTGGTTGTTCGCCAGAATTGTCGACTGGGATTTTCGAGACACGGTCAATCCAGTCTTGGATAGCATTCGTGACATGAGGTACGATCTGCCGAGCAGCCCGTCAGGCCTGCATCTGAACTGGTAACTAGCACTCCCACCTGGACCGTTTTTCCAAGATATTCGCCTCTCCTCTGCAGGAATGGTTAACGCGACAAAATGAAGCGCTCGGGCACAAACGAACCTCCTTCTCGATCACTTCTTGATAGATCTTACCGGTAGTTATGTTGTTATCTCTCGATAGCGTGACATCCAGATAGCGTTCATAATTTCCCAGATCCAAATCCACTTCACCGCCGTCATTCAAAACATAAACCTCGCCTAGTGAGGACACTTAGGAACCAGGCCGAAAAACGTCATCTGTCGCGATCTCACCGTGCTCGGTGGGTCGCATAGTACCGGCATCTATATTCATATAAGGGTCTATCTTGATGGCAGTGACCTTGAGGCCAGCCGTTTTCAGGAGCAGGCCCGTCGAAGAGGCTACACGTCGGACGGGATGAACAACGATGATCTATGGGCACGGAAGACGTTGCATCGCACCAATGACGCCCTTTCCGATCCCGCTGACCACACCTCCAGAAACGAGGATGAACTTTGTCATTATCGCAGGAGGAAAAAAGGTAACAAAACCACGGTCCTCTCCAACCAAACCCTTTTAAGTAAAACGAGTCAAAAGCTTAGTCAGCTCGGGCCGTACAGGCGACCAATCTCGTCTTTACTGCCATTCGATGCAAAGATCTCCTCGGGATCAGGGAAAAGCAGAGAGATCAACTTTAGCTGGCATATCACCGCCTAGAATAGCAGCGATTAAATTCTGCGCGGCGTACGTTGCCATATGCTTCCGTGTCTCCAACGTGGCACTCCCAATGTGCGGAACGACAACACACCTGCAACGTTTTAAATAACGAGCCAAGAATAGACCACAACTTACTTTGGCTCCTTGACCAACGGGTGATCCTTCGGCACATTTGGCTCGCCCTCCACAACATCAATCCCTGCAGCCCAGATCCACCCCTCTCGGAGTGCCTTTGCGAGGGCATCTGAATCCACAAGCGTCCCTCTACTCGCGTTCACGAGAACGCTGGTCTTCTTCATTTTCCTCAAAAAGTCTTCATTGATAACGTGATAGGTTCCCGGACCACCCGGCGCGAGAACAATCAGAACATCGCTCTCGCGCGCAAGTTCTTCTAGGTCCACCTTCGAGACTGTTTGCAAGTTGTACTTCTTTTGCAGTTCCACGTCACGCGGTAAGTTCTGCGGGGAAGAGGGATTCGACGAATACAGGCAATGTGTAATGCCGAACGACACGAGCCGCGACAAGGTGGCCTGAGCTATCCGACCAAATCCGAGGAAACCAACTTTACGCGCGGGAGAGAGTACTGTCGTGCTCAGTTGCGGTCCGCAGAGGCCGAATGGAGCCCACGAGAAGCTTGGCCACTGCGGAGGTCACGAGTTAGTGTATCACAGATGCACGGTCATTTAGATTTAACCGCATACCCCTCCGTTTTGCACCATGGAGTATCCTATGCCACCATTTCTCCCCGCCATCAGCGCCAACATGACGGACAGATCGGCGACTACATGATAGGCTTGAGGATAAGAAGTTATACACGTGGGCTCAACTTGCCTGCATCAGTGAGTACGTCAGGGGTATAACCGACCATGATTCCCCTTTTCGCGACTGTCTTGAGGTCAATATGTTCTGTGCAGCCAATCCATGAACGGGAAGAGACTTGTCGTGACCAGAGAATGGTCCCACCATAACCGACAGACATCGTTGACACGACCCGGAGAGAAGAACCAGCTATAGCGAGTTTAACCCAGACCGAGCTCTCTTGCTAGTGTGTGACTGACCCTTGTCCAAGAGTTCCGGGTCGACCTGCGAACAGCGTCGAGCATACACGAGTAGTCGTTCCGTCGAGATGTACCTTGTCTGTCAGCATGACGATTACCCCAGTTGCACCGGGGATATTCTCTAACAGCCATTTTCTATCGCAAACACGGTCTTCTGGCCAGACGACCAACTGTGTAAGCACGATGTTAGCTCATCCGAAGAGCATCCTGAGGCACCAGTTGGACGTACCTCTAGCTCATGCCTGCTCTCCAATAAAGGCATCACATCGGGGCCAAGGTTGCGGCAGACGACGACCTTGTAGCATGGACTCCTGAGTTGCGAAACAATCGAGCTAAGGTGAGTCACGGGGCTGGAAGATGTGAATGACCTGGACTCCGCCATCTCTGGTGGTATCGTGTACTGAAATGGCCGGGTATACAAGGTGTTCCGATACTCGTGCAACGATAAGGTAGAGGGACGTCAGATCTCCAGTGAACAGTGGGATCAAACGTCGTTCCATACTGATCCGGAGGCAAGGCGGAGTCCGGAGCGGCCCGGGCCTCGTCTTCAAGTCCGCAATCGCAGTCTTACATGTCTCACTCGTGCTGCGTCACGTAGCATATAGTATACTAGGGGATTCCCCATCAGTGTGCAAGCATTTACTACAGACCACGGCACAGCCTGCCAACATGCCAGCTGTCCATCATGTTTCAATATCGACAGGCGTCGGCTACGACGACGTCGCCCTTTATATGTCTCGCAGTTGGTCCTGTCATGTCTTTCACACTCACAAGCATCAGGTGAAGTCGGAAATAACGCTTGGCTTGGTTACCAAGATCCATGGACTGCACCACCGACGAAGCGGACCCCCATGCTCTCCAGGCTTTCCCAGCGGAGGTCACTCGCGAGATTTTACTCTGGCTGGGCCCTCAAGACATCATTCCTTTGCAAAGAGTACAGTCCCTCTTTCCTTGACTCACACACCTACATAGGTTTCTAAGCAGTTCCGTACTATGATCAATGATTACTCATTTTGGGCCACTCTGTATGCCGGGTCCCGTTTACCTCGGCCTCAGGCTCCTGGGCCATTCTCTTGGCACTCGACTGAGTTCCTCCAACGTACCCTTGTTCGTTCGGCGCGATTGGCTCAGCGATGGACATCACATCCCATAGATGTCCTCTCTAAGCGGTGTTCACTGGAATTCCCAAGATCCAAAGGATTCTACGAATTACTCTGCGGGAGATGGTTGATCGTCCAGCAGTCAGACCAGTTCGTGTTGCACGATATCAGTACGGGTTCTAAACAAGTACTACACGAGCCGGATCACTGGTCGTTGAAGTGGGACGCATGTTCTTTGACGTCGACCCGGGGACCCCTACTGTACCTGGGAGTCTGCCACTTGGAACGCGGGATGTACGTGCTACCACCAAACTTTTCAAGGCACACCTTGTAACCCACAGATCACCTATAGGAAGCTGTACGAGTTTCATGCCGATGAAAATTCAGGGCACTTATCTGGCCCCACCACCTTCGATGTTCCATATCCTTTGGTTGGCATTCCAGCTGTCTGGGTCATAGGTGGCAATACGCCATTTGTGTTCATTTCCGAGCGGGATGGTCCCCGGGACGCTGTGATATTCGACACACGGAATCACATTTTCCACAAGTTTCTGAAGCTCACTCGCAAATCCGGACCAGTATGTTGATGTCACCTCTCCAAATAGGAAAGGATTGATTTCATCAGTAGAAAATAATTCATGGTTACGAAGGGATCGCGCTTTCGACAGCACACATCATCCTAATTCATGCCGTTGAGGAATTTTCTGTCGAGAAGTTGCTAATACAAGCATACATCATTCCAGGCGAAAAAGAATTGCACCCGGGCCAACTTCGCCCCTCACACCAGGCAATCATCATGTATAATCGGCCCGTTGCGTATAATCGGCCCTGCGTGCATTATAGGCCCTGGCGGTGCGGGTGGCCCTCCTCCGAGATTCAGTCATTGATCCCATCACTGGATCAACCCACCTGAGGCTCTTGCATACCTATCCACACGATTCCGATACCGAACAGCGATTCGATTGTGCTGACCTCACGTTGCCGGCAAACTCCACCGAGGTCATTCTGCCCATGTCAATCGAGACCCACCTCCTGTTTGACATCCCCAACTTCTACCCTTACCTGCGCGGACATATGCTTGAAGCATCTCCCGAGGGTCTTGCTCAAGGGTTGTGTATTATCAACCCTGATGATAGGGAACTCCGCATTCGCAAATTTAGCATCGACGCGACAAGTGAACGGTGCGTGGGGGTCGTTGGCAGTCCGCATCTCCCCTGGCCCCGTGCCAATTTGCACGATTCGTCACGGCTATTTGATTGTACGAGGGGGAGAATGCTCTATACCACATTCAGTGGTTCTGCCTACTCTGACTTGGCAGTGCGTGTGGTAGATTTTGAATAAAATAAAATTGATAATCGAGGTCACCAGTTGTATGCTATTATCAGTGCTCTGTGGTAGCCAGTCGTTATCCTTCCTCCCAGCCATTCATACTGCAGGTATTCAACCTAGTCATCACCCTTTCCGTGCCGAAGGTGGGGACAACGATGTGATTGCTAGGGAGATGTATTTAAAAAGGTGGAGGTCGGGGCACTCACAATACAAGAATGCAGGAGAGGCGATCATGAGGGAAAAGATGGACATGACATGTGACAGGGTGGTAAGCGTAGTTGAGAGGACGATAGTGGTAGGGGCGTTGTCGTACGAGGGTTGGAACATCACGAGCCTCGCGGCTAAGGCTTGAATGAGCACATTCAGTGAGGCGAGCTGAGCTCTTGTGATTGATTACCCTGCTCCTCAAACAGATCCTTCTTGATGGAAATCGGTCACAGTAGTAGCATAGCGTCTGCGATTTCGTCATTGTTTCAACTGTTCATATTGAGTACCAACCGACAGTTGGAGAACACTAAACCTATTATTCGCCAATGGCGTTGTCATCCATGACCGCATCTGCGTCAGGCGAATCTTCGGATTGTTCAACTCCAACACTGCCTGCAGGTCTCCAGACACTTCCGATCGTAGCTTTCCATAGCCGAACGCGACCGTCGTTGCCAGCTGACGAGAGAACAGTACTGAGGTGCGTATCAGCAAGTCAGAAAGCTAAAACTCAGCGTAACGGTCATACCCTGTTATATTCCATTCCACCCGACCAACCGCCGACCTGGGAAGCGTGGTTAACAGGTGCACTGAGGGGAACGAGTTGGACAAACTTATGGTGATCGAAGTCCGCAACGATCGTGCCCGTCCATTTTGGTTCACCTTCCCCCTCAGGATCATCGTTGTCTTCAACCGGTTTCACTCTCCAAATTCTCACACGGCCATCTCTTCCCCCGGTTGCGAGGAGATGGTATGATCGCCCACAGGATGGCGCCCACGCAACAGAGGTGATTGCGTAAGGTGTCGGTGCTTCTCCATCACCAGATGGTCTCGTCTCTGAATTAGTCTCTGATGGCTTCTGAGCCCCAGAGGGAGTTGGATCGAGGGTCAGTAACGTTGTTGGTCGACGGGAAGGAGATACTTGTATTATCTGCAAAGGTTTGGTTCAATAATGAGTTTCAGACCAAAACGAGATTGCATAGAAGTAGCGTACTTTGACAGTGCCTGAGATGCCGCAGCCGGCTGCGAGGACCTCACCCCAGTACCTCTCTTTACACCATGATACACACCATCCACCGTCGGCTTCTCGGTTACCGAAACCAGGTCTCGGTTGCAATGGAACTTGTGATTGTTGCAGTGCTTGGGCAACCAGAGACGCAGAGGCACCCTCGAGTGTTGCATTTGTTTGGGTTGGCGTTGCAAATGCGACAGAGAGGGACGAAGGAGAGGACATGGACGGAAGTGTTGTAACATCCACCTCCTCGCAGAGTTGCCAGGTAGCCAAGGAGGATTGTTCTAGACACTCATATATCCGAAGATGGTTGTCGGATGAGACGGTCGCCTGAGCAAGGTTGAGATACGGAAACCTTGGGAGGTTCGCGTTGATACACACCAGCTTCAATCCAAAATGGTGGGGTGCAAATTCCACTGCCCTCACTGTGCCACGCGCGTCAAGCAGAACAGTTCTTTCTACCCATCGTGAAGAGCTACTGCCAGAGACTGCTGTCTGTGCATGCACGGATCCGTTGGGTTGGACATCCCCGCCAGTTGCAAAGGAGGTCTGTTCCCAAATTTTGACGGTCCGATCGAATGACGCTGATGCAAGGATGGTGCCAAACTCTGGGTGGGCCCAGCTCAGTCTCGAAACAGCTGCATCATGTGCCTAAACGAGAGAAATGCGGTGAACACGTGGTACTCGTCGTAAAGAAGTGATCTAACCTTCCATTCGTCTTCTACGCTCCAGGTCCCTTCAGTTTCGTCGAGCTGCCAAATCTTTATTCTGAAATCGATTTGGAGGACTGACACGCGTCTCGATCAGGTTGCTTACCGTTGATCGAGGCCGCAAGTAGCAAGACGAAGTCCGTAGTAGTCATAAGAGAGGTCTGTCACAAGATCATCGTGCGCGCTCTGTATAAGGCCAGTCTGGATCATCTCGTCAACTGTTGCGGAGGAGTCTTGGAGGGTTAACTGTGGTTTTGTTTGTCTGAGTCGTCCTCAGGACGCGTCAACGAACAACAAGACCGTAATTGGAAGGCAAGGGCTTGTAAACTCAACAACGGTAAACAACCATCTCCGGTCCACAGCACAGCATGCTCAATTTTCTGGATCAACGAAACTTTTGTCGGAAAACAAACGTGCGGTGTTTTCTCAGTTATCTTAACTTTTGTCGCGCTAGTCTTCCGTCTTCATGCAATGCCCCAACAGCCCAAATCTAGGAATAACCCGGATACGGGCCAAGCTCAATTATAAGTTGGTCTCCAACTAGTGTTCAGTTAAATAGGAATTCCGTCGAAATTTACATGTAAATTTACCTCGTTACCTCTCTAACTCTACTTAACCTATGTTGATTTACGCTAATTAACAGTGGGCCAAATTAACGCTAATTTACGGGTGAAATACTGAATTTTACGGTCAAGTAAGGTAAAATTGGAGTTGAGCTACCAGTTCTCCCAATCGGAAACATTCGGGATGGCTTTTGCAGCCTCACCGACACTTGATTCTTTGGGTTTTTTCATCCATAATGCACACTTGCTGCGCAGTGTCTGGACAGAGGCGAGCAGTGGTTTTCCAGTGGCGAACTGAATTGTTGAGCTCCGAACATGTCCCTGAAGAAATTATTTCATACAGCCTCATATGGCCTTGTAAGAATGCAGTGTTCTCGAGCTCTGAGATCAGTGAGCTAGGTCCAGTATGGTGGTGATTACTATGTTGTGATGCCAGACCAATGGCCAAACTTGAAGCCATGCCACGACGTCATTCATTCAAGCCTATTTGACCCTATTTTACACCCCTCGCTGCGACCTTCAGAATTAACCCGTAAATTAGCGGTAAATTACATAAGTAAATTTACAAGGGTAAATTTACGTGCCCCTTCTTCACCGAACACTACTGGGAGGTCTGGATTCGATAAAGCGGGTGTTTCCGAACCAGCCCTGGGCCGCTGATCGCACCGTGCATGTGAACTAGGTACATGTCGTCCCATCGCGCATTTGTAATCTATCCAGAGTCACGCCTGACTCGACTGTCCTCCATCGTAGATTCATAACGTCTAGATTCTACATCTCGATCTCCTCATTGTCACGCAGTGTCTCTACCTCACCATGTCTCAATGCTGCTTGTTCATCCTCGAATACTATCAAGTATCCATGAGAAAACTTTAAATATACCCTTCAGATAGTATTAGACTTACAGAATGTCAACTCCTCGAGCGTCCGTCCCGATGTCTCGGGAAACATGAAATAGATGAACACGAGTTGAAATGCGTTCCATACACAGTAGCTAACACCCTTTAGCTCATGTCCGTTTACAGCCGCAAAGGAGAGCTTACACAATGTACCATCTCCAACCTAATGTCTTCATTAGATTACAAGCCAGGCGGATGGAAGGTGAACGTACCCGCGAGGTCGATACCAATGGGATTCACCAACTGATTAATGAACGCTGCACCGCGGCTGCACCACTGGTAAAAGGCAATACCCCTGGCTCGAACGCGGAAGGGGAAAAGTTCGACCAGGTAAGCTATTTACATCCCAGTGCATCGTGTCAAAGGGCGGGACAAGTTAATATGGATAGGTCAATGCTTACTGAAGGTTAAGGCGGTGAATCCTATGTTGTAAGCCAGATTATACAAAAAGATGAGTCTATGGAACGTGTCGTGAGTATGCAAAAAAGTGTTTCCATTCACATGAAGACTCACACAAGCACCACTTGAGCAGAGATCTTGCTTTGCGTGAAGGAGTACTCTGCACTAGCTATAGTCCATGCAGCAAATACGACAAAGATTGATATGGCGCACACCTAAAGGTAAGGTTAGAGGAATGGCATCAGAACGGCTCAATACTCATGACTTACTAAAAATACACTCCGTCGAGGGTATCTAGGCACTATCAGCACAATAAATGTGCCATTAACGAAGCTCCAACAAAATTTAGCAAGGTTGATAAGTTGCTTCGACCGGTTATCGTGGATGCCAATGGTGTCTAAGATCCGGGAAAGGAAATGTCTGCACGGTCTGCGCTTCAGACAGACCAACAAGGATCGAAAGTAGGACTCACAAGATCAAACCAACTCCACTCCACTGGGCAAACATAGCGAGGAAAGACGCAATAACGACTCGTTTCCGCATTCCCGGCGTCGATAGTACTTCCCTCCGGGTCATCTGGGCGATCTTCAGCTCCGCTTCCAGCGTCTCCTTGATCTGAGCATACTCTGCCTTGACGAATTCCGAGTTTTCGTCACCCTCAGCATGATACCTGAGAAGGATGGCATAGGCCTCATCCCCTCTTCCCCTTGATACAAGCCAGCGAGGAGACTCTGGGAGGAGGCAGATGAAGGATACTTGAAGTAGACTGGGTACTACTTGAAGGAACGATGGAATCCTCCACCCCCAATTGCTGGTCATGGCATACGTCCTGAGGGTCACCACAGCAGCAGCGATAGCACCTGGGAGGGATCAGCTTTATGTAAACGCACAGTTGACACTATTTCAATTTACCAAGGTCATAAGAGGTATCGAAAAGGCCACTGATGACCGCTCGCTCCTTGGGGTGTGAGAGTTCTTCGCGTAGCTTAGTGTCTGGTATTATGAAAGTTAAATTCATTTTGCCTTACCGCCGATCAGAGAAGAGGCAGCTACGACGCAGAAGACGTTGGCAAATCCGAGCATGAAACGAGCAACAACAAACATCATATCTGTTGGGCTCAAGATCAAAAAGCGCTGTCGAGCTTGGAAACATAACAAGCACTTACAGTTCAATGCAGATCCTTGAAGAATACCTCCGATGATCGAGATTGCAGCACCAAGTAATATCGGGTATCGCCTTCCGGTTTTATCGACAACGGAAGGAACAAACGGAACAGCTGCAACAGAACCCAAAGAATACATCGCAGCCATAAGACCCAAGGAGGCGGAACGAGGATGGTTGTAATCTGTCGCTGAAGTCAGTCCTGTCAAGCATCAACTAGGCGATCACCTTACATTCAAGCCATGAAGAGACAGCCTGCAGACCATTTATCATGGATGCGTCAAAACTTTGCTCGTGTCAGTACCTGAACCGCAAGCGTAGACTATAACGCAATCACTTGCCCACTCGTCATCTCCACTCCGAGACAGGTGGGAAACATCAATAAATATAAGAGGCGAAGATTGGGTTTGTTGTACCAAGGAACTTCATCTTCTTGGGCAAGTCGAGAAACAGCCGCGTCGTTATTTTCCAGTCGAACATGACTTCCCCGGTGCCTGGCACCCCTCCATGAGTCCATTTTGATAGCGATGTGAGGACAACAATATTCCCTACGAGACGGGCGTTCGTTTCTAAACGCCAACTCGCACGGGGTTTGACAGGAAAAGCGCTGACGTTGGCACTAGCTCACAGACACGAACGCTGTGCCTTCCAGACGGCGATGGGACCTGTTGGGTGTGTGTGATCAGGCCCGATGGGGTAAGTGCCGTACGAACCAATGGTAATGTGCAGTGTAAGCCTTTGCGTTGTGTGCCAGAAAGGTGGAGATTGCTCGAAGGGTCGTCTCTGCAGACATTGTGGTGACAACCGAACGGCGGATACCAGGTCCCACGAAAAGTCATTTCCTGTTTTACATGCCTCTGTCGGACTAAGGCGGAAGTGACCCAGAATGCTCTCACACTGAGTGGCAATACGTAATGAGCTTAGCTATAACGCTAGCTTCTAACTCTTAGACTAATCACCCCGATCGCAAATTCTTCTAGGACCAGTGTATTCCATGGTGCCTACATCACAGTTTCCCCATGTTCATGCAGTCTCTCGACCTCGCCATCTTGGACTGCTTCTCGTTCGTCCTCATACACTGCCAGGCATCCATGAGAAGACTTTAAACATGTCTCAGAAAAATAGCGGACTCACAGAACGTCAGCTCCTCGAGAGTTCACCCTGACGTCTCAGGGAACATGAAGTAGACGAACACAATCTGGAATGCATTCCATACACAGTACCTAACATCTTTCAGTATCTGTGCGTTACGGTTCACGAAGGAAGGCCTACACGATATACCATCCCCAGCCTATGTGACACATGAACTTCATCACAGCTACCAGAACGAAGCAGATTAACGTACCTGCGATGTCGATCCCAATAGGATTCACAAGCTGGTTAATGAATGCCGCACCACGGAGACACCACTGGTAGAAGGCAATGCCCCTGGTCCTGACATGGAAGGGGAAAAGTTCGACCAAATAAGCTTTACATCTCAGTGAGTTGCGTTAAAGAGCGCTACGAGTTAAGTCTTACTGAAAGGCAAGGCATTAAATCCTATGTTGTAAACTGGATAACACGAAAAGATGAGGCTGTGGATCGTATCATGAGAATGGAAACAGTGTGTTCGGCTCGCGTACTCACGCAAGTGAGACTTGAGCAGATACCCTGCTGTGAGTAAACGAATACACTGTGCTAGTTGTAGTCCATGCGGTAAATAAAACGAAGAGACAGATAGTGCATACCTAGAGAGGTGTTAGAAGAATGGTATTTAACATAACAACTACATTACTTACTAAAAATGCACTCCGTCGAGGGTATCGAGGCGCTATCAACGCAGCGAATGTACCGGTAACGAGACTCCAAGAAAATCTAGCAAGGTTGATGAGTTGTTTCGACCGGTTATCATGGATGCCAATTGTGTCTAGGATCGGGGAGAGGAAATGTCTTTTTGCGTGATAAGCGCCTCCGAAAGACGACAACCGAACGTGGGGCTTACGAAAACAAACCAATTCCACTCCACTGGGTAAACAGTGCAAGAAAAGATGCAACAATGATTCGCTTCCGCATGCCCGACGTTGATAATACCTCCTCCCGGTTTATACGGGCAATTTTCAGTCCTGCCTCCAGCGTCTCCTTGGTTTGAGTATACTCTGCCTTGACAAATTCCGAGTTTTCGTTACCCTCGGCGTGATACTTGACAAGGATGGCGTATGCTTCATCACCTCTTCCCTTTGACACGAGCCAACGAG
>JBBPMA010000983.1:0-14632 GCA_038090075.1 Xanthoconium purpureum | reverse complement strand
AGCAACCTGTGGATGAATCAAATGCGCTCTCTAGCGGTGGAAGCGAAGATGAAGACTCATATGGGTCGCAGGATCGTAGAAGCGATTTTGGCGACCATGGGAGGAGGGGATAGTATTCCTTGCGTAAAGGACGTGCGTTCTCATCAGTGCCTTGTGGAAGCTAGCCTCCAATGGTGATTCTGGATCGATTTCCTTGTAATAATGTGCATCGTTTTGCCCGTGGTCGGTTATTCTCACGCTGTAAGGAGGGTGGCAAGGCCAGACAAACCAGTGCTTAGACGGATTTAGCAAGGATTTGACAACCGACTTACTACATACCGAGCAGAACCTCAGTGACTTAGGTCACCACCATTAATGAATCTAACTCGTTCGTTTCTTGCCACCATTGCCGACAACGGGCCTCTCTGAAGTTCTCGCTGTGCGAACCTGCAACCGCTTGGCGTGCCTAACACTAGCAGTCAAGCTCGGAGTACTGTATCATGCTGGGCCTGCTCGCAAGATTTTTGCTGGCGACGGTCACTTTGGTGGCTTGGCTTGCTTTCTGGAAACTCTTCCAGTTTGTGCACCACCAACTATCATCCCCTTTGCGTCATTTACGTGGTCCTAAATCCAAGAGCTTCATATATGGAAGCATTGAAGACACAAGAAGCCCTGTGAGTTGCTTCTTTGCTTTCCTCTTCGACTCCTCCGTGATGGGCACACCCACTCTAGCGACCCGGCATTTTTGAGGACTGGGTGAAGGAACATGGGAGCACGATGAAATACAAAGGCTTTTTTGGCGTATGCACATTTCCGTCTGAATGTTGTGTGGCGCTTAACAGGAACACCATCCAGGGAGACCAGTTGTTCACTCTGGATACCCGTGCGATCAACCATATCCTTGCCCACAATCATGACTACCAGAAACACCCCCTGCTTAGAAATCACTTGGCCCAGATTTTCGGACAAGGCGAGTACATTCGTTGTTTGTCCGCAGTGAAAGATTAAACTCATTCGTGCTTTGTAGGTCTTCTCATTGCAGAGGGTGACCAACACCGCCGGCAGGTCAGGGTCCATCTCTTCGTTCACCGCACGTGCTAATATTAGGTTTGGAAGCGACGTATCATGGTAAACTGCTTGTAGTCCCCCCAGAGAGCTCAGAGAAGCTGAAATCAAGCTACAGAGCCCTGCATTTGGCCCGGGACAGATTCGCGCGCTCACTGAGATCTTCTTTGAAAAAGCTTCCAAGGTATGTACCTTGATCATATCCTCTTGACCCTAATCCGGCTTGAAGTTCTAACTCGTGGCCAATACAGTTGCGTAGTCTTTGATTGTCCGAGATTGCCTCAGATTCCTGTGCAACCACCATTGGTACTCACATCGATGTCGTACCCTGGTTGAGCCGTATGACTCTCGACGTCATTGGGTTGGCAGGTGATCTCGACGTTGCTTGTTGAGGAGGGGAGCTACTAAACCCGTCTAGGGTTTAACTACGAGTTTGAGGCACTCGACGCGGATGGGAAGCCGAACGAACTGAACGAGGCATTCTCGACCATGTTTTCTGCCATTCAGGGATTGAGTATACTACAAGTATTGCAGACGTGGATTCCGCCCTTGCGCATCATCGTGAGCACCAGAGAATCCAGTCTGTGTTCCTTGCACTCATAATTGTGTCGTGTTTGACAGCCTAGTGAGCGTACACGTAAAGCCCAGGTTGCGCAACGCACTATGGTACGCGTAGGTAAAAAGTTGATTGCAAGTGCCAAAGTGGCTGCCCGGGCAAGTGCAACTGAGAGGGGTGAGATCGAAAAAGATAGCTTACAGGGACGGGATTTGCTGTCACTGTTGGTGAAAGCAAACTTGGCTACGGACATTTGCGACAGTCGAAGGTTGTCCGATAAAGATGTTCTGGCTCGTGCGTTGTGCAGCTGGCTCTAGTTTTGGTTGGAAAATGATATGTGGTTTCTCAACAGAGATTCCCACCTTTATCCTCGCAGGGCATGAAACTACACAGTAAGTGTTCCCGACAGTCGATTGCTTGCAGACTGAAAGGACGTCTATTTAATAGCACAGCAGTTACCTGGGCGCTCTACGCGATGACGCAAACACCCGGAATACAGATGAAACTCCGTCAAGAGGTTCTCTCCGTTAATACTGACACACCATCGATGGATGAGCTCATGGCACTTCCCTACCTCGATACCGTCGTGAGAGAAACCCTCCGCATGTATCCGCCAGTTCCAGCCACAGGACGGATTGCAATGAAGGACGACGTGATCCCAGTCGAGATGCCGTTCACCGACAAACGTGGTATCGTCCACGAAACGATCAGGTACGTAATGTTGATCACGATGAATGACACGTGCGTCCTCACATCTGCACCGACAAAGAGTCAAGAAAGGCGACGCGATTACGATCTCGATCGTAGCAATGAACTACTCTAAAGAGTTGTGGGGACCTGACGCGCATGAGTTCAAGTACGTTAGTGTTACTCATTCAGATGACTGGTCCGACTCACTAGTGACCGACTGCGACAGGCCAGAACGTTGGACACAGATTTCAGAGGCTGCTTCTCAGGTTCCAGGTGTCTGGAGCAATCTGCTTACCTTCGGCGGGGGGCCCAAGGGATGCATTGGCTATCGATTCGCTCTTGTAGAGTGAGCAAGTCTCTCCCGCTCTTTCCGTGTCATGCGCTGACCAACTAGTAGGATGAAGGTGATCCTGTTCACCCTCCTGCGCACTTTCGAGTTCGCGCTTGGCGTACCTCCCAACGAGATAAGGAGCAAGACATCCGTTTTGCAGCGTCCTGTTCTTCGCAGCGACACCTCAAACAAGGCACAGCTCCCGTTGTTGATTCGGCAATACCAGAAGGACCGGACGATGTAGTCACCACCCTAAGTGTACATTTTCCAAGAACACATCTATCGTTTGCACTTGCAAGCTTATTCCTTGTTGGAACGTATCAAGGTACACTAGACATACTATCGTCACATACTTCACATCAGGAACAACCGGCAGTATTCTTTCGCGCGACTACACCAAAAAGTAGCCACCTCCCTCTTCACCCACTTATTTCTATGTTGTCACCCCAGGGGCAACAGGTTATACATACAAACCACTTTTGCTAGCACACCCCTGTCACGAATGCTGGGAATATTGAGCCTCCAAGTTTGCTGTCCGAGACAGTCCGCGGGGCTCGAAAAATGGCACCGTAGGATCGCTTGAACAAAAAAAAATGGATAAGTAAATGTGTGTTTCAGTTGGATGAACTCGGGATATAGCTCTACCGGGGAGGTGTTAATTCGACTAAGTTACAGGGTTGCGGTGCCATTCATGAGAGCCTCGGAGAGAGTCGGTGGAGTGGATGAAGGGAGCATCACCTCCGACTTTCTCGTACTCCGCAATAGTCCCCTGAGCGGCCGAGTCAATCAACTTCAGGAGGGCTTCTAGCTTGGCTTTGTTGGTCAACATTGGCGTACAGGGATCGGAATCTGGGCTCCATCCACACGTTGGAAGGGTCTTTTATAAGCTGGCCAACAGAAGAAATGGTAAGGTACTGAGAGTGGGTCTCCGGTCTCCGTTTTGGGCACCTTGTCCCAAACGTCTAGTAGGATGCTTCAAGTTCTGGCAACACGAACTCTCCCTGGGGATGAGCCGGATGAGCCGAGTAAACCACATCATTGAAACAGGGTGATGGACGTACGTGATAACTACATTTTATACGGTCGGGAAAGCTTACTGAGGCGGCAGCAACTTCGCTGAGAATCAGGCAAGCGTCATCCCCGGACCCTCGATGATGCTATCAACCGAACCGTGCTGCGGAGCGCCGTTCGGACTCTCGAAGGTGCACGTGCTCAGTTGTGCACTAGTAAGTCTCTGCACAGTCATGGTGGGTCCTTCCCAGTTCGATCCTACTTGAAGCTTGAGGCATATTCCGAGCGTTCCCTTCCAACTCCACAGGCCCCTGAACCTATGTTTCCCAACTTTGGCGTTGGCAACATTCGTATGTACCAACTCGATCTGACCATGTTGTTCTTGCAAAACGCCGAGGAGCACGCTGCAGAATACTGTGGAACTCGCGTAAGTCAGATGGTTGGACGACTGGCTTTGCGGTGCTCTGACACCGGATCACAGGGTTGCGGCGGGTCTCAAACTCGAGAAGGTCTGGGATCTCGTAGAAACGTGTGTTCTCGAATTTCCGGCCGTGTGAGAAATAAGAGTGTACTATACCACGGCTCGGTGAACTTGAAGTGCCAGTGGCGTGTATAAGTATTAATTATGCCTTTCAAACCTATTTTGCGTTCACTGCCTGGCACCTGCGACGGAAGAGCACCACGGACGTCACCAGTCGAGGATATAGTCAGCAGACAGAACTCTGAGGATTGGCTCCACTTCTGTCATGTGCCAGATCTAGCCAAAGTCAGCAAGGACCGACTCAATCACGAAGGGGACAGTATATGGGTTTTGGATGCCTAGGAATCAAACCGTGGATGCATTCTCCGATCTACCCTTGATTAAGTGATTCCGCGTGATATCACCTCGATATAAAGTGTTGTGCAAGAAAGAATGAAAATTCACTGCAGAAAAAAAACAGATTGCGGAATTAATGTTAGGAACATCTTAAGTGTGACAACGGATATGCTGTTCATGGTCTGTCGTTTCTTCTTCCACCTCTTCCAATGCGTAAGCGCCCGGCGATAGCACTGGTTTGCTTCAAAACGTGCTGCCTTCGGGTGGTTGGGGTAACTTTCGGTTATTGAAGGACCCCATCTCCCTAACATGAAAACGTCAGTCATATGAAACGAAACGGGGGAGAAAGACCCACCTCCTTATACCAACCAAGACAGTCTCTATACTGCTGTCCCTCCCCCACTGGGTGAGGACACTGAGTTTGGCAGGATCAACCATGCCGGTTGTCTGATTGACGAAAGGGAGATTAACACGAGACAAAAACTGCACTGTGGGTGGCGCGTCTGGGTACGATTCACCACAGTGAATCTTGAGGCTGTAGATGCGGTTCTCGTGGACGGTCTGCCGAGCACGATCAGCTCGCGATGTCGCGGATCGGGGGGGACTTACATGACCAGGGCCAATGAGTGTTCCATTCCAGTTGCTCATCATGATATCATCGCTATCCTCCAAGCCATACGAGCAGGAGCCGTCGCCGATACCTTTCTCACCCTTTTCGAGTTCTTCAAGGAGGCGGAAATTTCGCGGGACTGTGTGCGATTGTATTAGTAGGATGCAAATAAACTAGCGTTAATGTAATGTACTCTTGGCCATGATGTGTGGGGAGATGCAAGTGGGTAAGCGAAGAAAGCTGAGTTGAGACGCGCCAATCACCGGCAAGGGCTATCGACACCGCCTCACGCAGTACCACTACCAACGACCACAACAGCGAGTTCAACACTTGACACTGGGTTGAATAGTCCTCGCAATGTTCAAGGCAGGCCAGACCAACCCTTACGATGATATTGTCGGTGCGTCATCGCGACGAGCTTAACAACCGACCCTGTGACTCACACACATGCAGTCAAAGCTACGGACGAGAACTTGACCAGCGAGGACTGGGAGGTCATTCTCAACCTCTGTGACAAAGTGCAGGAGCAGGGCGAATCAGGGTATCCGTTTCTCTCCCCTCTGGTCCAACCCGTCGCCCTGATATTTCGTCGTTGCAGAGCTCGCAATGTCATCGCCTCTGTCACCAAACGCCTCGCACACCGCAGCCCAAATGTCCAACTATACTCGCTTTCCCTTGCCGAATCCCTCTCCAAGAACTGTGGGATTGAGCTGCACCGGGAATTGGCTTCACGCGCGTTCACTCAAGCTCTCGAAAAGGTTATCACCGATCGGGTATGCAGTTTTAGTCTGATCCTGAGAGATATGTACCTATGATATATTCGCTCAAGACTACCCATGATAAAGTTCGCAAGAGAGCTTTGAACTTGGTCGCCGTGTGGACAGCCGAGTTCGAAAGAGACTCATCGCTGGGTGTCATGGAAGAGTGTTATAACAATTTGAAAGCAAAGAGTGAGATTTCTTGGCTGATTTTGCCATCAGTTACTGATTTCACATTGCAAGATTATAAATTTCAGCCACCAGATGAACCTGCTCCACCTACCATTGACGATGACGTACGACGAAGGGAGGAGGAGGAACTTCAACGCGTGCTGGAGATGTCCATGCATGACAAAGGTGGCAGACCCGGGCACGCCGAATACTCGGCGCAATCAGGCAGTGCGGGTGGTTCAGGTTCCGGCGCGGGAGCTGGTCCCAGTACCACCAGTACTACAGGACCCACTCATCCATCAGGCTACGTGCCTGCACAGAGTCCAAAAAATACGCAGAGAGCTGCGGCATCCTCCACTTCATCGCTACCATCGCGATCGGTGGCCACGCCAGCGCCTGTGTCGGCCCCCATAATCACTCGCGTCAAGGCTTTGTATACCTTTGAACCCACTGAACCGGGAGAACTCCCGTTTGAAAAGGGTGACATCATCAAGGTCGTTGATCGCGGTTACAAAGACTGGTGGCGTGGCCAGTTCAAGGGGAGGACCGGGATATTTCCCGTCAACTATGTGGTCAGTGTTCTCCTTGCTTCACCCAACGACAGCTTCTCATCTTATCAAATGTTGAAACCTAACAGGAACCATTACCCGAACCGACCGCGGCCGAACTCGCGAGAGAAGCAGAGCAAGAAGCAGGCGTGTTTGCGCAAGCCGCGAATGTCGACAAATTGTTGACAATGCTTCGGGCTATAGACTCTTCCGGGGAAAACCTCGCAGATAATGAGGAAATTCAGGTTCGAGAGTCTTGCAGCTCTCCATGTGTTGCGACCCTGACTTCTTGGACAGGAATTGTATCGTTCTTGCATGGGACTTCGGCCGAAGATCGTCAAGCTCATCGACAAATACAGTCAGAAACGAGGTGCGATCCCCCGATTGTCTCTCAAAAAAGAGATATTGAGAGGCTTGTTCAGCCGATCTCGTGTCCATGAATGAAAGCTTCGTGAAGGCACGGGTCATTTTCGATCGAATGATGGAAGACAGTCTTGCGAGACATGCAGGGAGTACGTACATCAGTCTCGTTCGCTTAGTTCGCGACTTATGACCAGATAGTGTACGAGATTTCCCCACGTCCGGACTACAGCCACGGGCAAGCACCGTACGCCCGCCAGGAGTATGGCGCTCATCCCCCATACGGTTACCCTTCTGCTACACCTGGGTTTGAACAGCAACCTCCTCAGCAACAGTCTTCGTACAGTCATGTTGCGCCGACTGGCTACCCTGAGAGTCCGTACCCACAACAACATCCTGATCCAGGGTATGGCGCCGGACATGGATACGCACCTGGAACTGGTCAACCGTACGGTGGACCTGTCCCGCAGGCTACGCGATCCCCTTATCCTCAACAACAGCCACAACCCCAGCAACAGCTTCAACTCCAGCACCATTCTCAACTACAACACCAACCCCAGCCTCAGCCTCAGCCTCAGCCTCAACCTCAGTTGCAATCTCAACCCCAGCCTCAATCGCAAGCTCTTCAACAGCAACAGCAATATACCCCGGTAGCTGAAGTTACACACGCTGCCCAGCCTCAGGGACAAAACCAGCCTGGAGCAGAGCAATCCGGTCCACCATACGTATACGATCCCAATACAACGTACGCGGATCCGAACGTCCAGGCCTGGGCCCAGTACTATGCCCAGGGAGGCAAAGACCCCGCGGGAGCTGTTTACTTCTTCTCTGTTCCCGGGGTGACAGATGGTGCTCCAGATGCCTCGCCACAAGGTTCAGTTCAACCGGAACAAGTCGGTCAACCTCAAGGACTCTCGCCAACTCAGGCTAACTCTCAACCTCAAACGACGTCTCAATTGGGCGGTACTGGCCAATCATCCTATTTCCCACCCACATCTACTGCATCGCAACCTCAAGGACCATATGGGTATCATGTTGATTCTTCTAGCGCTGCACAGTTGCCAACAGCGCAAGCCGGGGCAGCAGCACCGTACAGTTATTCTTCCACTCAACTTCCTTCACAATCCCCACAGGGCCACGGACCTACGTACGCAAGTGGACCGGGCAGTGGGAGCGGGCATGGACATGTTTCATCCTCGGTATACGGGCAGGGGTCAGGGTATGACTACGGAGTCGGAGCACTACAGCACCAGTTCTCGGAGATGGGTGTCGGGTCCGGGGCGGGAGTGCAGCAACATGCATACGCTGTGTCTGGAGGTGCTCCGTCTTAGATAAAGATGTTTTTCACTGCGGACACTGTTGTGTAGCTTTTACACTACTGAATGTGTTGTTCAACAAGCGCTAACCGTAAATTATCACACGATTTGTCTTTGACGCGTACCTTCTTGAAATGGCCCTACCAACTCACGGGCGCGTTATCCTCAACACCACGGCCGGTGAGATCGACATCGAGTTATGGTCAAAGGTACGCACGTGTATCTACGAGACAGTCCTCGCCCCTCAAATGGTCCAAGGAAACACCAAAAACATGCCGGAACTTCATAGCACTCGCACTCGAAGGTATGTACGGCAGCGCGCTCCACGAGCTGAGGCTGACAGGCTCGCGTTCACCGGCAGGATACTATGACGGCGTCATTTTCCACAGGTAAGACAATCGTGGTCTCCCACCGTACCGTGCCAAGTTCCAACGATCAATTCCCCACCACAACAGAGTCGTCCCTGGCTTTCTCGTCCAAACTGGAGACAGAACCGGTACTGGCGCGGGCGGAGAGTCGTTTTACGGTGGTACGTATTCGTGCTTTGGACGGCCACCGTCCGTAGGAACCTAAACGCCCCCCTGCAGAACCGTTCGAAGATGAGGTACATCCCCGGCTGCGCTACACGCATCGCGGGCTCGTGGCAATGGCGAATAACGGGACGAAGAACTCGAACGATTCACAGTTCTTCATCACGCTTGGTGGGTTTCCGTACTGACATTGCGTTTTCGTGTGGGTGGGGACTGACGGGCGTGGCAGACCGGGCGGACGAGCTGCATGGCAAGCATACTCTATTCGGGAGGGTTGTAGGTGATACGCTGTACAGTACGTCCCTCCAATTCTCTGCGTGCATTCAATCGTTGACGTGTGGCAAGATGTGTTGAAAATCGGTGAGATGGGTAGGTGCTCAATTGCAAAAATTCGTACAAAATTTAAACATTCATGATAGAGCTCGACGAGAATGAAAGACCGCTCTAGTACGTGTTTCCGCTTGTCCCCTTTCGTCGGCGGTCCAAGGTGACTGAAGCCGATGCCCTTAGCCCCCCAAAGATTAAATCTATTTCCGTCGTCGATGACCCCTTCCCTGATATTATACCACGCATCACTGCCGCGGAGAAACGTGCGCAGCAGCGCGCGCGCGAAGCTGCACAGCGTGAAAGAGAAGAAGCAGAACGACGCAAGGGCGCCAAAAAGTCAGATCCCCGCCTTTGTTCTAATTATTTCCAACTGACGGACGGAACTCGCGTTCAGGAACGTCAAACTATTGAGCTTCGGGGAGGATGAAGGAGCCGAGGCCGAAGAAGGGGAGCCCGCCGTACCCAAAAAGAAGGACATAGCCCGCCCTGATCGTCAGTGTTGTTCTTCGGTAATGAGCCTCGTCTCGTCTCATCTGTTGGAATTTTAGTGATCGACGACCCTGGAGTTTCGTCAATACCGATCCCCGAGATCGTGAAACCAACGCCACCCTGGAAGAAAGTTGACCGAGAACAACGGGGCCACAGCATCGAAAGCACCCCAGTACTGCCACCAAAGGTGCGCCCCAACTTTTGATGCACGCAAAAGATGCGCTCATGAAACCTGTGTAAAAGGACGAGGAAGTGAAGAGAAAAGATACGGACGTGTCCAAAATTAGGGAAAGACATGCACAAGACAAGGCATCAACCAGGTAACACAGCATTCCAACCGCACCTTCTAGCAGCGCTCATCCATCAATGCATCACCTAGTGATACACGTCGTTCAGAAATTGCAAAAATGGAAGCTGAGATACGAAGACTCACGCGACGACGCGAGGGTGGTAAGGATAGCGATGAAGAAGCGGAAAAGAAAAAGGCGAAGACGCAGAAGTCGTATTTGGCGGAGGAACTCGCCAAGTATGCCAAGGGTCGTGGGCTGCATAAGAAAGGAAAGGGACGAAAAGATGAAGGGGACGTGCTTGCTGCGATGAACAAATTCAGAGACATGTTGCAGTCCTCGACATCCGTGGAGGGCGTAAATGAGGACGAAGACGAGGCCGGTGAAAACGAGGGTGGAGATGCAGAGGGGGAAATAAAGCCACAAGAGGAGGGTATGGAAGTGGATGATGACCGCGGGTTCATGAACCACGCTCTTCACTTTCCAAAGGATGATGGAGAAGAGACGAGAAAGGCTGAACGCGACTACGAGGTCATTGATCCAAGACAGCGAAGTGCAAGAGCACGAGAGGAAGAAAGGGAAAGAAAGCGCACGACAAGGGGGAGGGGCAAGTTTGGTCGGTCGAGACGGTAGCGACAGTCGTGTTCATTCAAGCTGTACATATTACACTCCTTCACTTCGGAGTTTGCACCGCACCGAACTGGCGTACAGCAAGTGCTGAATGATATGCTTATCAGTTGCCACCCACTCCGATCCCGCACAATTATTTCATTCGGGCGTTGACTCTCCAACGCTGGGCTGGGCTGCCCTCCGACGGAATGCAGGCTTGGGTGGCCGCGTTTCCGTTGGCGTCCTGCTACCGATTATGGACAATCGCCACAAAGCCGTTGCCATTCAAAACTGACGATCTTTTTTCTTTTTGCATGGAGCATCATAATTGATGGAGGGGCGTTCGTTTATGCTGATGCAGACACTCAAACCTTGTTGTAAACTTTCGGAAACCTCACGCCTGCCATGCTGCCTTGTTTTCTTCGATCATAGCTCATTCATTGGTACACAATCACTAAATAATACGTCAATGCTATAGGAGCATCGGACGGACCATGCCAGTTGGCGCGTGCGCTTACCACAGCTTGCCCAGTCAATGGTTGCCACCATGGGAAGGGAATCCACCGTCCCCATCGCATTCCATTTCCAACAAACGAACCGTGCCGGCTGCCTTGGGAATCGAATCGAGCCGTCGAACATGCGTGCAGCGTTACGTTGTGTGCACAATCTAATGATTTGCATGACAGCATGACATTCCTGGGATGTTGATCGTATTTGGTCGTACTCTGCGACGTGTTCGAGAGAATCTCGGAAGCTAACGTAGCTTGCAATAGCTTATGTCCACATTTGGATTAGGTGTCAATTGTCTCGTGGTGATGCTACGTATCTGTTGAATCATGTCTCAGTATCTAGTCTGGATTCGTGAGATGGGAGGCCATTTACAGAAAAGTGACGAGATAGTTTGGGAAGATTTCACGGAGAGACGGCAGAGGCAAGGTCTCTATGGCTTTGACTGGTTTTCCTTCTGAGGAAGAGCTGATAGTGTCAATTACGCCTTTACATAAAGGTGGGAGAGATGCGTGCGCACTATATTTTGGGGATGCGTGGCGACCAGGGCAACCCCCGGGAACGATGCGACATGTCTCTTGTCGAGTGCCAATCTAGTGCCATGTGCAGGAAGACATTCTGAGAGCAGACCACGCACGCTATCGTCTCATATGAAATTCCCTCCTTCATGTCTAGAAATGAGTGTGAATGGGGTGCACACGACCGAACTTAAATCCTGGCACTCACAGCCTTGACGACCAGGTCGTTGACAACACTGAGAAAGGCAACTTTGACCAATCAACGCACCCAGCCCTCGTCGGGCTGCAAAGCCCCGAAGAGGTATAGGCCCCATGACCGCGAATCAGATATGGTCGTGGCAGAAGACGAATGGCGCTCGTGGTGGCATCACCCGCACGAGTCCAACGGCGCCAGTGACCTTCGAACTGTGGGCAGTGTGAACGAAGGGCGTTGCGCGGAAGCTTGCGACGACATTGAACGAATCTTGAAGTTGGTATACGGCGACTGTGGTTGGGGAATATTTTTATACGAGGTGGAGGGCATCAGAACTGGCGGGAGGAAAGAATTAACGTACCCACGCATGGGGACTAAGCTGGCGGAGAATCGCGATCGCCAATTGAAGTCCGAATGGGCCAACCAACTGAATACATACAAACCATTGACAAAACTCAACACTTGGAATTCCTCCATCACATTGGGCGGGAAACTTCGTCCCGCTCAAGCAACTGATTTCTACGACGCGGTCATGCATAGATCCTCGCTAACCTCAGCAAACTGATTTTTGGCACGTCAGACGAAGCAAAATCAACTTTCACCAACCGTTGGAGAGCTCGGGAGTTGGACCACCCTTCGCAGTCAAGTCGCGGTGAAGCTCTGTTTAGTGAGGCACATCCAGTACGCTGAAAATGTCCATCACAGGGATTTGAAACGATTTGATCGTTCTGATCGAAGCATCAAGCGTGGGTCCTCTCTTGCCGTCGTTTCCCGTTTAAGCTAGATAGTTGGACTAGGGTCTATCTCTCTCACAGATCGATGCAGGCTGGCGCCCGTACAGTCTTGGATGAGAAAAGGGTTCCAACTCTTTGATTTGACAGGGGGGTCCTCCCCTGCACGCAGGCATGGGGAACAATTGCGTCGTAGACCCTGCTGCACCTGCTACTGTGGCCACAATACACTCATATTGCAACGTCTTCATCTGCGTATTAGGTAAATTAGGCTTTGGGTTTATATTCGTGGAACAAACCTCTTTGACAAATATGTTGCTCGGCCAGGAATCAAGCTTCATATATTGGTCCTGACTTGAAGATTGCTTGAAAAAAATAGCAATTTCCGAGTGCGAGATATCTGGAGTTTAGGTCAGTACTGGGCCAAGTATCGTGTACACGAACTGGATTTGAGGGGCAAAGATATTGATTGAGCAATTGTCAGGTAGAGCCCTGCGGTATCTAATCCTTTGATCAGGATGTTGAATACCTGCAGTGCGTGTAGTCTTGCAAGTGTAACCTTTTTGGGTTAACAAATGCGGACTTCCTCTCTCAGGCGGACGAGCTGGTTCGCGAGGACCCTCCATGCACAAGACGCTCGGAATTTGGACTGTCGCAGCAAATTGGATGAAATAAAAGATCTCTAAGCTATTGTAATTGAAGGCCAGTTTGAAGAAAAATTTCGGCGTCAACCTCCCACTGCCCGTTTTGAGCTTCCGCATCAACTTCACAGTTTTGCTCCGCTCAGTGTTCCACCAGCCCTCATCAATCTCAATCTCAATTCCTTGTTTCCTCTTTCACAACAAAAGAGAATGTAATCCGACGGCAGTTCGGTCAAATGTGACTTCGCCAACTACTTTGCCAACGGCCTGGCTTGGGGCGCGGTCCTTGCCAGCCAACGTCCAATGTACAATATCACCACAACGCCTCCAACAACCAATGGATACTTGGCGTCCCCGGCGCTATGTTGGGAAGGTGGCTCCCCAATGATGTTGGCGCGTATCGGTCGTGGTTGCCTCCGGTTCCTCAATATAAAATATGAAGGTTCAACGTCGAAGTCGCCATCCCCCAAATACGCACTCTTCAGAACCATTCTACGCCGGCGATGGAGGACTTGAACGTATACGATAGGTATAATGAGCTCTGGGAATTGAGGGTATGTGATCCCCGTTTTTGTTATTTAAGCTGACTCGATCAACATTCCTCAAAGGATATGATCGAGTTTATGAGGAATATCATTGAGACAAAGGAAGTCGTCTGTCAATGGGTAGACAACGGGACATTCTGCAACGACCTTCTCAAAGGGATGGACTTCAAGGACCACCTATATTGCAAACACGGTATCACGTCCGACTCGCAATCATATGCGTGTCACTGGCCCGGATGCAATTCCCGTCCAATGAAGAAGACCAGCCTCGAAAGACATATGAAGGAGCAACACGTCCCCGTTAGATGGGCCTGTCCGTTCTGCGACCAAACGTTCACGAGGGAGTCCACGCTCCTGGAACATATTCGACGGACTCCCGGCCATCCAAAACTTCCCGTAAGTATACAATTTCCTATGCGCAACGGTAATAAATATAAGCATAATGAATTACAGGTTTAAATGCACCGAATCGTTCTTCCCGAAGACAATCCATCTCGAATTATACAGCCTTATAATGACCCACTGCCTACTTCCCTTAGTCTACTCTCTAATTCTAGACAGATGATCGGATATAATGCGATTCGCATCTAGCATAATATTGGATTTTTGCGCTGTAGGTATGAACTATGTATTTTCGAATGGTTTTTCAATTGACCGCGAAAACTGTCCTCCACGCTGCTGCCACCTCCGCAACGATTGCGACTCATGATATCTACTTGTGCTCATTACTCCACCATATGATGCGCACGACTGAGGTCTTCTTGGACGAAGGCTGCACGTGCTGACTGGCCATCCAGTGCGGGAACAGCAATATCACACCTCCGTGATCAATCCTTGATCGTTCCGAGCTCCGGTTCTGAAATGATTTATTTAAGCATCGAGGTCCGCTTGGGAACTGACTTTCGCACGGCTGTGCTTAACATGCACCCTTGGCAGTCTACCAACCAGTTATAAGGAACCACGATCACGCCAACGTTGATCGAGTTCCTTATCGGTTCTCCGCTCTCCATGCGGGCGTTATGCCACACGTAAAAGGTAAATTC
>JBBPMA010000982.1:0-14643 GCA_038090075.1 Xanthoconium purpureum | reverse complement strand
AAGGGCAAGAAGGTCATTGATGATGGTTTCCAAACCTACATCACAAAATTCCAAACCCTTGCTGCCAAAGCCCAGATGGGAGATACTAAGGAGACCATAGCATGCTTCACCACTGGACTGGATCCCCAGATCTCCACCATGATTCTTTCCATGTCAACCCTTCCAACCAAAATCCTAGAATGGATTTAAAAGCCTGAGACTTTCATACCCAGAAAATGCACATCCTTGCCCTTCAAGAAGGACATGACCATGGTCACTCATCCTCATCTCCCTCATGCTCAGTCCAAGATCCTGACACTATGGATGTGGGCTTCATACATCTAAAGAAACTCACTCTTTCTGAACGTGCTTGCTGCATTTGAAAGGGTCTTTGCTTCAAGTGTCACAAGAAAGGGCATAATGCAGACCACTGTAACACCAATAGAGGACCCCCTTGAAACCAATCTTGACCACCTAACCCTCACCCCCAACAGGTCTGTTCCACAGACACCACCATCCCTACCACTACCACCATCATCCCCATCACCCCCATGGACACTTACATCCAGACTTTGAAAATCCAAGGAAGGAGTGAAGAAGAAATTCTTTGGACCTTGAAACTTTGCTATGAAGAACCAAGAGAGGATGTAGCCGTTGCTACTACCTTTGATGCAATCCCCTCTGATGAGGATTTTTGAACCAGGAAGTCATCTCAACATCTTCTTCCCATGATCTAGCCCATGTACTAGTAGCCTTGCTCAATGAATGAACCATTCATATTCCCATCAAACTAGCTACCAGAACACAAATCATTGAAACCACAGCAATCATTGACTGTGAAGCAACTGGAAATTTCATTGACATTGGCCTTTTAACTAAGGCAAATTTCCCCCTGAAATGTTTCCCCAAACCCATCTTAGCCTACAATGTGGATGGAACCACCAATGCTAAAGGGACTATCTGCTGGAAGGCTCATGCAGACATTCTATTCCCCTGTTCTAAAGAGACTATAGATCTGATGGTCCTAAGCCTAGGACATTGACAGGTCATACTAGAAATGCCTTGGCTGCACAAATGGAACCTCAGAATCAACTGGGTTGCCAATACAATCTCCATTCCCAGATCTCTACATCCATCCCCAACAGACCACATTCCCCAACAATATCTCCTCTGATGGCTTGGTCTTGATGCAGACAGGAAGATCTCCAGATGACTAAACAAACAGAAAACCTGGCTAAAAGAAGAGACCATTGGAAAAACCACCATTTTCATCCAGATTGTGCAGACCACCAAGACAAAGGAACCTCCCATTCCCAAATGGTGCTGTAACTTTGCAGATGTTTTCTCAGAGAAAACACACAACCAACTTCCCCTTCATCATCCTTATGACCATGTCATTGAACTCCATCTGGATTTTTCCCCAATATATCCCTTGAACCCAGCAAAAATGGAGACTTGCAAGGAATTCATCAAAGAACACCTCTAGACTGGAAGGATAGTATTCTCGAAATCACTCCAAGCATCTCCCTTCTTCTTCATACCTAAAAAGGATGGAACCCTTCATCCTTGTCAAGACTATCACTACCTGAATTCCCATACCATTCAGAACACCTATCCTCTCCCTCTCATTCCTGAGCTCATCAACAATATGAAAAACTCTACCTTGTTCACCAAATTTGACATATGATGGGGATACAACAACATTTGCATCCAAGAGGAGGACCAATGGAAGGCTGTGTTCATCACCCCCTTAGGTCTATTTGAACCCACAGTCATGTTCTTTGGATTCTGCAATGCCCCACCTATGTTCCAGGCATTCATGAACCATATCTTCACAGACATGATCTAGGAAAAATGGCTAAAGATCTATATGGATGACTTAGGCATTCACACCAAGGATGACATCACCTTTCACCATAAACACACAACACAGGTACTTCAGTGATTCAAAGAGCATGGATTGTCAATCAAACTCTTGAAATGCACCTTTGATGCTCCTTACATGAAATTCCTAGGAATGATTATTGGACAGGGCAAGATTGAGATGGACAAAAAAAACTTGAGGCCATAGAGAAATGGAAGCCCCCTATGTCAAAGGAGTTCAGTCTTTTACAGGGTTCACCAACTTCTACAGAAAGTTCATTCCAGATTTCTCCAACATTGTTGCTCCCCTAAATCAACTTACCTGAAAAGGGGAACCCTGGAATTGGACACATTCACAACAAAACACCTTTGAATGACTCAAAAAGATCTTCTCCTCCACCCCTGTTCTACAAATTCCTGATGTCACTCATCCCTTCACCATCGTGACTGATGCATCCCTACTGGCCACAGGTGTGGTACTCATGCAATCTGACAAGAACTCCAACCTACATCCTTGCACCTACTACTCCAGCACATTTACTTCCACTCAATGAAACTATGATATCTACAACTGGGAACTTCTAGCAGTCATTCTAGCCCTGGAAGAATGGTGCCAATATCTACAAGGAACCACTCATCCCATAACCATCATCACAGACCATAAAAACCTTTCATATATCAAGGATCCTCAGAAGCTATCCAAACAACAAGCCAGATGGTCTTTATTCTTACAAGACTTTGACTTGCAATGGTAGGTTGCTCCAGGAACAAAGATGGGCCCAGCAAATGCACTCTCTTGATGAGATCACATCAACACCACCCAGGACAATGCAGACACATCTATCTGCCCAGAACCAGTTATCATTAATGCTCTGGACCTTGCCTTGGCCAAGAAAATTAAATCTTCCTCCCAGTCAGACCCCTTGGTCCTCCAAGCACTCAAGAACCTCCAGCAGGGATCACCACTCTTCCCTTGTTCCTCCAAGAATGATTGGCACATGTCTGATGGACACCTCTTCTTCAAAAATCAGATGTACATTCCCCCACACAAACAACAAGCCATCCTACAATCTATATACAGCTCCCCTACCACTGGCCATGCAGGACATTTCTGTACCAAAGTGCTATTGGAATGTGACTTTTGATGGCCTGGCCTCTCCTCTTTTGTCAATGCATTCATATCTGGATGCACAGTCTGTCAACAAAACAAGGTCAACCACCATCCCACCCATTCTTCACTGATGGCCATTCCCTTGTCCTGTAATCTCCCTTTCAAACAACTCTCTGTGGACCTCATCACTGACCTTCCCACCTCCAACAGACATGACTCATTGATGGTCATGGTCAACCACGGCCTTATAAAGGGGGTAATTCTCATATCTTGCTCCAAAACAATTGATGCCACTGGAGTTGCCCAACTTTTTGTTTCATATGTCTTCAAATGGTTTGGACTCCATGACTTCCTGATCTCAGATCAGGGCCCACAGTTCACATCAGCCTTTGCTAGAGAACTTGCTTGACTTCTCCACTATGATGTCAAACTATCCACTGCATATCACCCACAGACTGATGGACAAATGGAATGCACTAACCAGGAGATCGAGACATACCTTTGCATCTTCTGTACCAACAACCCTCAGAAATGGTCAGACTTCCTCCCTACAACTGAATTTCATTACAATTCAGTCCCACACAGCTCAATCAAAGTTTCTCCCTTCTCTCTTCTCTATGAATATGCACCTCAGACATACCCTTCTTTGGGAAAGACCTTCATCCCTGCCCTAGAAACCCAGCTGTCTGCTTTGAAAGAAGCACAAAAGGAAGCATTAGCTGCACATGAACAGCTCATCAGATCATAAAAGAACAGAACTTCTGAAACTTCACCCTATGGAAAATTGGACACAAGGTGTGGTTGGAAGCATCCCATCTTTGTCTCAACTACCCCTCCAGGAAACTAGTGCCAAAAAGACAAGGCCCATTTGAAATCTCCCAGGTGTTGGGACCACTTTCTTACCAGCTCAGACTTCCTGCAACATGGAAGATCCACAATGTCTTCCATGCCTCCCTGCTATCTCCATACAGAGAAACCAAAGCACATGAACCCAACTTCTCAAAACCTCTGCCCAACCTGATTGCCTCTGAAGAAGAGTACAAGGTGGAACAGATTATTTCACATCAGGGTTTTGCAGGATGCTGGAAGTTCCTAACCATGTGGAAAGGATATCCCTTGTCAGAAAACACCTGGGAATCCAAATCTAACCTCCAACATGCATTGGACATTCTCACAGCATACAAAAAGGCCCCCCAACTTCAAGGCTTAAAAACAACAACATGCCCTTCATCCCTCAGGATAACAACTCTTCCACCCCCATCAGACCAGTTGACATTCCCTGGATCTTGGGGCTCACCACGTACCAACTCACCTTCCTTCACCAACACAACCTTCCCCTTGACCACACCAGGACCCACTCTTGCTTCTGCAGGAAGACCAGCTGCCCCATTCACTATTAGCATGACAGGACAAGGCGTCTCCTTGTAAATACCCCCCTGTGTATGCAACTCAACAACAACCCATTTGTTTGGTTTGGTATTGCCCTTGCTCTTTGCATTCTTTTCTTCCTTTGTAACTTCAGTCTTCTTGTCTATATAGATCACTCCACTCAACACCAGTGTCAAGAAAGAACCCACCTTCCTCCTCTCCCATGCCACACCTCATACCCACCTTGCTCTATGCTCCCCACCATTCTTCTTCCCCAGAGACTTGTAATATCCACACCTGGTTCCTCACCACCTCCTGAATCTTTATGCTCTTTACAATTGCCATCACCTCCCCTGCCATCCTTAGTGAAGTCAAAAGGCTCCCATCATACAAACATGACACTGAGTGTCAGGCCCTTGTCAGACTCCTCCACCACATCTCTCTCACTCAACTCCAACTGTTCTGAGCCTGTCCTAGTGACCTTCTGGAATCATTAGGGGCACCTCTTTGTACTATCCTCTCTTTCCTACCAGGCCCCATCCTTGAACTCCTCCTCACCCACTCCTTCCAACAATACCTGGAGGAGCTCCCAAGTACTACCCTCTACCCAGCCTTCCTATGGGTCTGGCACACCCTCTCTCGTGCAGAACAACAACACTACCTTGAGTGGACCAGAACTAGCCAACAAATCAACAACTCCCCTTCCCCCATTCCCTTAGCCCTTTGAATCTCCTCATGTCCCGTGTCCCCTACACCCCCCACAATAGCAGACAACAATGCCATCCATATCCAGATCACCAACAGACAATGGATCACCTCTTTCTCTTCCTAAGTCCTGGTCCAATCCTCTCCTACTTCCTCCACTAACACCTGATGCTATATTTGCTTGAATATTGATCATTTTGGCCTCTTCTGTCAGTCCTTGTTACGCAAGTCGGCAGACTTGCGTCAAGGTCAAAGGTTTACTTACTCTGAGGGAGATACTCACAAAGAGACACTGCGTCCTCAAAGAAGTTTCAAGGTGAAGAGAACTAGGTCACAACTTTAGACAAGCTGTGGATTGCAAGGCTGACGCTGTAATTGCGCAGAACAAGAATGGGGAGTAAGTACAGGCTAGGCGGGTATTTAAGTACTACAGATTACATAAGAAGAATCCGGTAGAACTCTGTGGAAGGTTGGGACACGTGACTACTATAAGAGAAGTAGTCATAGGAGTGGATAGTCCTGTTGGAGAGGCAAAGGATCAAAGAGGAAAGAGTATAGGAGAGGCAAAGGGATCAAAGGTAAGTAGATAGTTGGTCTCTTCCTCATGATAGGGAAAGAGATCCAGATAGATTCGGTGTACGGTGCAGATGAGGAAGAAAGTATGGTAAAGAAAGATGATTGTAACAAAAGGGTACAGGTCTGGTTTCAATAATTGTGCACGATCACCCCAGCCTGCACAGCCCGATGAGTCAGCTTATATGACACGATGAGCTCCTAATCCAGTCCCCTTTCTATCTTCCAATTTTAGAAATTTAGAAATTTTAAGGGGTTTGCATGAGATGCTCTTCATCCTTCACTTATATCTCATGGTGTACCATTGATCAATCTCGCTCTTCATCCATTGATCACTTCTCGATGGTACAGAATCAGCCAGGTCACGTCTAGTATTTCATTTAGGGTGTGATGTGATAAATTCTGGCTGTGGTGCGGTATGCTAACTGGAAACTGTTTAGTGGTGCAACAAGGATCATGTCTCATCCGCCGCATCTGAGGCAGGTGTTAGAGTTGAATGTGCCTTACGATGACACATTCGTGAGTTTTGCCGAGTTGTGGCAACAGTTTGAGTTTGTGGGATGTTATTCCGAGTCATTGGACACATGGTCCATTTTTCCCTGAGGGGTGCTCATGCCTGTTGAGATTGACAATGTGTTGACCTTTGTAGAAGAATTTCATTATCTGACTTGTGAGATGCTTTGTAACCTTTGTAAGGAGCATGGGTTGCATGTTGCGAAGTGGCTCTCTCATGCCAGGCTAGTCAACACCTTGCATTCTCATTCTGCATGTTCATGCTCAGTGTGATGTTATGTCTTCCAGTGGCTATGCAATTCTTGGAGGACTTTTCATAGGGTGACTTTACCACCTTTACATTCAGAGGATTCAGTTCACAGACAGCACCCACACCCATATGCAGCCACTGAAATTGCATGAGAAGATATGGACTTTTCCGCTAACTGTAATTGGAATGATAAGCATGCGATTGTCCAACAGTGGCAGGAGTGTTTAACCCCTTCCACCTTTCGTATAAGGGTGTGTGCTGTGTGTGTGTGGGATTGTTTGCCTTTGGAACTACTGGAAATCAATCCAGTTTGTGTAGACCTCAGCGTGTTGTGCAATGATTTGTTGCCGGTTTGCATGCTTCCAATGTCATATAATAGACTGGCTTACCAGAAAGCTATTCTTCATCTGCTGGATTTAGTTGACCGAGAACAATGTGACAAATTGTGGGTGTGTACGTTGTGCCATAAGTTGTTATGTGCAAAGCAACCCAAACATCCAAAGTTCTCCTTGGCCAATTTCTTGTATTACAGCAGGGATGAAGTTCCCTTGTTAGTTTCCAATGCATTTCTTAAAGCTTCACCTTTCAAAATGACGTTGATATCTCAAGCATGCTCATCTGTGGTTGCTCATCACTATTCTAGCAAGGCAGGTATGTGTGGACTGGTGGGTGAGGAGAGTTCACAACAATTCAACCACAGTAATGTTGGCATATTTCCCCAGGAACCTGGACAGTTGTGCGATAAGTTGCCTCCTTTGCCAGGCGACATCAGGGACAGCATATGCATGTTGTTTACCAGAGGGATGCAGAAGCCATCAGTTGAGATGCTTAAATGTTTTTGGCCAGTACTAGTGTCAAGGAGTAAGGTTAAGCAGATGATCAAATTTCTGGTTGAACATAACCAGTGGTACATTAATGATGGGGTGTTATACAGCCCAGAGAACATGAATGTGTTGTTTTCTCCAGAAGATGAAGGGTCTGACCAAGCAGTGCTTCAGCACATGCAGGTCAATCACAGCGCTGCAGGTGACACTGTTGAAGAAGTTGACTGGGTCACTGAGATGGATGACATGGTGGTGGATAATGTTGCATACACTCTCAGGGATTACTCACCCAAGAGTAGAGAGTTGATGAAGGTGCAAGCATTGGCTTATGCCTTGGACAACAAGTGTTTTCTACATTCTCATGCTGGCACCGGTTTTATCGGCAATAGTCATCCTGGTTTGATGTTGTATCTTTTCCCCCATCTCAATCCATGGGGTATCAGCAGCTTCAATCATCCTGCGAGGGTCGGGGAACAGCAGTTGACTCTTGAAGCACAGGTCAAGTGTTTGTTGAGGCAGCATGACTCACATTTCAGGTGTGACACACTTTTCTGTTCGTCTGTTGGAACCTTATTCAAAAACAGGCCGCCAGCACACAAAGCATGTTCAGTATTAAATCTGAGTCACAAACACACTTGTCCGAACATTTGTATGCACTTGCCCCTCACATGACTGACATTGCCAACAAATGGCATGATAACCCTGATGCACATCCTTCTGTTGAACCCGAGCAAGAGGTATTAAACGTTCTGCAGGAAATGAGCATGATTGGTAAAAAGTTATGCAGTAGTGGGGGATACAAATTGTGTTGGAGAAATGAGATTCGAGTGCTGATATGTACATACTCTACTCCAGTGTTATTTATTACATTGAATCTGCATGACCTTTCATCTTTTCTTGTCAGAGTACAGGGTGGTGTGGATGAGGCTACTTGGCATGAAATGAGTTACCATCAATGTGTGGTGTTCATAGTGGAACACCCAGATGCTGCTGCGAAAGCATTTGATATCCAGATCTGAATGTTTGTTGATGTCGTTGTCAGGTACAGTAAAAGCGGTGGGGGGTTGTTTGGTATATGCGAAGCTTATTATGGAATGGTTGAGGCGCAGGGGAGAGGAACTTTGCATTGCCACCTACTATTATGGTTGAAAGGTAATCCATTCCCACAGGTCCTTCATGATAGAATGGAGGCAGATGCTCAGTATGGAGTGAATGTATGTCAGTGGCTGGAGGACATTATAAAATGTGAGCTTCTGGGCATGACAGCACCTATAACATCCGTCAAGGCTAAAGAACAATTATTGGACGTTGATGAAGGTGATGCGAGGCTCAAACGAGCTCCTCAAGTGAACAAGTTGATGGCAACTGAGTTCTCTGAGCAATTCGAGATGTTTGTCGGCAGGTTAGCAAAGAAGTGTAATTGGCATGCTCATAATGATACTTGCTTCAAGTATTTGGGGCTGGGTAAGCAACATAATGACAGTATGTGTTGAATGAGAATAGACAGTTCAACACGCATGGCAAAAGTACTTGATGAGGATACGAAATCAATTATGCTGCAAAGATTCCATCTGTGGATAAATAATTATAATGATATAGTCCTTTTTTTGCTTCAAGCTAACATGGACATCAAGTACATAGGTTCAGGTCAGGCCACGAAAGCGCTCATATACTACGTCAGCGATTATATTACAAAGTCTGAATTAAGAGTAGGTGTTGGCATCAGCGCTCTTCAAGCGGTGCTGCATGGACATAATGCCCAATTCCAGAGTGATGATGTCTCCATGGCTGCATATAAAAATAGAAGTCTTATGACATGTTGCATAAACAGTATGATGGGTAGGCAAGAGATTTCTCACCAGCAGGTGATGAGTTATTTGGTCGGGGGTGGTGATCACTACACTGGACACTCATTCAAGGCCATACCATTCTACAATTTTGTGAAGGCACTTGATGCATACAAGCACACAAGCTCTAGAAGATGTGGTACTGCATATGATGCTGAGGACAATGGTGATGAGGAGGGGACTTCACGGAACAAAAGTATGCTTACCCTTGACACTACTGGAGGAACATTGACAGTAAGCAGTGAGTTATTGGACTATAAATTCCATCCTTCAGAGAGAGTGTTTGAAGACCTGAGCATTTGGGAGTTCTTTGAGCAAACTGAGAAAATGAAGAGAGATAGCAATCCCGACATTGTGACTATGTACAATCATGAAAACGATGAGTGTGAAGTGGAACACACAATGTCGCGAAGGGGACATCAGAGACAACCTCAAGGTTTGTTTTCATTGCCAGAACATTGCCAGTTAGAGACCCATTGCATCCGCCTGCGAACATGTCTGATTGTCCCCGTGCTTGTTGGTAAAAATGTTCCCCACAGAATTGCAGGAATGGAGAATGAGGAAGAGTTTTGTCATCTCATGATGCTACTTTTCAAACCTTGGAGGGAGTTATCTGATCTTTAGGGAGAACATGAGTCATGGATAACTGCTTTCGGGGCATATGGGTTTCCAGTATGTTTGAAACAATTAATCGCCAACATGAACGTTGATTTGGAATGTAGAGATGCTAAGCGTGAGTGTGTGGTACAGCAGACAAAGCAAGAAATTGAAGTTCTATGTCATTGTATTCCCATTGAGATGTTGCAAACAAACACCTCCGATGCTGTTGACCAGTTGGAAATGCTTGGAGAGGACTTAGCAGCTAATGTAGCCAACAGTGATATTAATGGGGAAGTAGGGAAAAATGGGTTGGATCATTGACCTTTCACACATAATTTCAATGATGATGAGGAATGTATCCGAAAACTTGCACAGAGTTTTTATGTCAAGCAGGAGCAGCTAGTGCCAAGTTCAAGGCCTGTAGGTTCTGTTATGGAGGTTAATGGATCAAGAGAAGCTGATCTAAAGTCATACTCTAAACGGATGAATGACGAGAAATGTAAGCAAAGACTGACTGTGAGCGACGCCCCCAAAGGCAAGCGTGAGCGAAAGCGGGCAAGAAGTCAAATTGACTCTATTGAGCCTGGAATCTCAGTAGAGAACACATTACAGAATATCGAAGTCACGAACATCTCCTTTGAACATCTCTCGTCAGACGATAGGCAATGATTGGTTGATGAGGTACACTTGGAGTTTTGATTAGGTCAAAATGCTGCTCAGTCATGTGCTTTTCGCATTGTGGCCATTCACCTGATCAAAAATGAGAATGAGCAATTGAGGATGTTTGTGACCAGCATGGCTGGCACTGGCAAAAGTCACGTCATTAAGGGGATTGTTGCTCTTCTCAAACAGTGTGGTATTTCTCACCAGCTGCTCTTGAGTGCTTCTACAGGCAGTGCTGCTGTTCTTATCGATGGGTATACTGTCCACACCTTAACGTTCATGCCTGGGAAATTAGATGGCAATCGGAGGTCAGAGATGGAATCGATATGGTGCAATGTTTGATACCTCATTCTAGACAAAGTGTCAATGCTTTCTGCAGAGCTGCTATGCGAAATATGTGAGCATATCTGCTTGGCAAAAGGTATTGTCGCAGACAATCTCAATGCACTATTCAGGGGGGTAAACATTATCTTTGCTGGCAATCTTGGCCAACTTCGACCTGTACTTGGCACTGCATTGTACACATACAGCTTGGTGAAAAAACTGACCCCGAAGATTAAGGAGACTGAGCAAGGACAGAAAGCATTGTTTGGAGTGCTTGTTTGGTGACAACTGATGCACATTGTAAAGCTTACAGAAAATATTCGTGCTGGGAGTGATCAAGAATTTTCTAGCATGTTGTCATGCATTTGCATTGGGAGGGGGACAACTACTGTTGTCAATGGGGTATCTGACTATGACTGTCTGATGTCATGCGTCATGGAGCGCTTACAAGTTGGTTCTTTGGAAGATTTCAAAAGCTTACAAGATGCTCCTGTTGTGTTCGGAGAACGTCGACTTCGAGATGTGTATAATTTGATTTGGGCTGAGCAATTTGCTTGCACTACAAATCAGCAGTTCCAAATATATTTGTCTGTCAACAAGGTGGAGAAACAAAAAGTTACAGGTGTTCAATAACTTTGACTTTCTCATGTTTGGTTGAAAGAATCCAGAGAATCATTGGGTAGACTTCTGCTTCTTCCTGGAATGCCTGTAATGATAAATGAGAATCTATGTATTGCAAACAAGGTTGTCAACAGCTCTGAAGGGACCCTAACGGATGTTATTTACCGATCAACGGATGAAGGGCGTGAAGTGTTGTGTGCATTTGTCAAGGTCCCAACCTCCTTGCTCAACATTGATGGTCTTGATCCTTTTGTAATTCCTGTGTTCCCTAGAACCACCCAATTTTCATATTGTATGGTTGCACATGAAAGTATAAAAATTTCACGTACACAACTATCTCTTTTGCCAGCCTGGGCCTTCACAGACTACAAAGTTCAAGGATCCTCTATGAAGAAAGTGATTGTCGACTTAGCAAGTGCTCAAGGTGTGCAGAATGGTTACGTCATGCTTTCAAGGGCCACTTCTCTCAGAACCCTTGGAGTTTTACAGACCTTCACTCCTCACTGTATCTTTGTTAACATGTCACAGGAATTACATGACGAATTCAGGCATTTAGACGTGCTTGATCAAAACACTGTCAACTCATTAGATCATCAGACTCAACTGGAACATACATTTCAACCTGTTCCAGTTTTGCCTGCATCGGTTCAGTTGTGAATTAGACTATGGCCTGTATGAATATAAGGCACTGTAGAGGTGAGCTTGCTTTAACTTACTTCACTCCCATGTCATACTTTTCACGTGATCGAGACACTCCAGCCGTTTGCTTATGGCCCGACGAACTGGCTTCTGCGATTTCATGTTATGCAGCTTTCTCGTTGTCTTCAGTAACAGAGAACATGCTACCTTCCTCCTTGCAAGACCTAGTTGATTTCAGAGAAGTCATCGTAAATCCCTCCTTGTTGGACAAGCAACACAACCGATGTTTCATTTACAAGCCCATCGGAACTCAGTTTGTTGATGAGTGGATCGAGGTGACTTGCCGGTTGCATGGTTTTTTAGAGTCTTTTGAACTCTCGCAGTATGGAAACTGGGACAGGTGAGATACTCAAACCTTTCTGGTGTATTCTCATTGAAGTACCTTTGGTTTGCCTATAGTTCACCTTCAACTGCACATACTGCGATCCAATGTATTATGTTGACAGGCGGGAACTGTCAGGAAGTGTGGGAAATGCAACTCAAGTCACTCAACGGAGTTGCTGACTTCTTCAGTCATTCTCTTCAAATTTCCTTAACCAATGTACCTTTCAAGAGGCGCATCACCCTTCATCGCAAGGTCTTCGAAAAGGTAATTGAAGTCGTGTTGGTTCTGGATACATTTTGGTAATTTTATAATTTCACCAGATTTTGAAGCTGCAAGATCCCTCGTGTATTACACAATTGGTTGGTAGCGCCTTGTCTAATGAAATCGATGGACAATGGAAGCTCAGCAATACATTAATCATCGTTGATGCTTCAGATTCATACCCATCCAAACCTCTATCCCACTTATTGCTTACTTGAGGAGACTTCGTTGAGGTCAATGTCGAGTTTGATATTGTGATCAACAACATGAACGCACGCTGCAAAATGTTGAAAGTTTTTCTATCATTCTTGCATTTGGCTCATCTTGCTAAGAGTCAGGTTGTCAAAGAAGAGGTATGGGATCATTTTTACTGTCTCCCACCTTTTTTTATATATCTTCATTGCTCTACATCAGGTTTTAGTGGTGAAACATTCAAGTCCTCTATTGTTGCCGTCCACATGGATCGTAAAACGCCAAAGAATCACTGAAGCTGGTGTGCCTGCAGATGAGCCTTTTGCGATCATGCCAGATGAAGAATAGCATTGGTTAATAGACAATCGACCCACATGTACGATCACAATATATTACAATTATAACATACTTTGCTCCATGCCTATAGCAACAATAATTCCCTCCCACGGAGCGCACCAAATAACCAATGGTTTGTTAACATATATTAACATATGCTGCATACAATACATCATCCATATCGGATGGGTTGCAGTAATTGCAAGTTTGCCCATGTTATGTAAGTGGTGACTGTTGGTCGGAATTTATAGTGTTATTAATCACGTGCAAACCTACTTTGCCACAGGAACTCCCCTAATCCATATCTTTCTGTATCCCCCTCTAACCATTGACGTTGCACACCATTGACCAAAGCAGAAAAATGAACCCCTTGTCCCATCGCAAGGAGTCTCACAGCCATGATGGTGTCCCACCCACAAAATGTTTACGGTGTTTTTTTTAAATTAATCATGTTCCTTGCACATCAACTCATGTTTCTGTCGCACATGTTCAGGTCATCCCATGATTGCACTGGGCCACAGCCCAACTCCAGTATGGATGGACAATCTTCTAATTGTAATAGCTCCTCCACAGAAACCAGACCTCCTGCCAATCAGAGTGAATTGCAGGACGCTGTAATTCCTCAAGAGGGGCTTGTGGCTAAAGCCCCTTGGTCCATCGAATGCATGGACCATGAGATTCCCTGTGAACTTCCCAAAGTTCACCTAATTTCTCTCCTATACGATGGATTGTTGACTCTTCATTGTAACAGAGTCACGTTGACGATGTGGCTAAGCCTCTGGCAGTTAATGCCGAGACAGAAAATGGACCATGCGCTGACCAGGCTGGAAGTGATCAAAATGCAATGCATTCCACGTACATTACGAATATTCTGGCTGTCCGCTCTCTTGTCCTCTTTGTTGTTGCTGATGATTACTTGCAGCACACTGAAAGACGTGTTTCCTATTGATGTTATGTGCCACATACCAGAGAGGTCCACTGCAAATCCAGTAGTTCTTCCTACAGAGCTTCCTGATATGTCCCAAGCTGGGACTGTTATGCCTTCTCCTTCAATGACAAATGACAAGGAGGTCGCTGCTTTCAAAAAATGTCATGATTCTAGTTTCCTTGTCGACAAGCCTACTGTTAGGTATCCATCTCCTTGGCTTTAAGTATTTTACCTTTGCTACATATAAATATTAACTTGGAAAATTGAGGCACAAGACTACTGTTGCTGCAAACACGTCACCTTGTGGTGTGACTGTTGGGAGTATCGTCCCTCATCCTACTTCCACTTTGGTAGATAAAGATCAGGTGGAGCAATATAATCCGAGCTTGCAAGAGTGCGTCCCTCAATGCTTGGTTCGCTACTCCAACAGTTCTTTGCTGATCAACCACAATACTCACAGGAGAATCAGGACCATCAGCACTTACAGTGACCTCAAAAACCCTTTCCATGCTAACCCTCAACAGCAGTGCGCGGAGCGCACTGCCAAACACCATGGGAATCTCACTTAGGTTTGGTGGGGTTATAAATAGTACTTACTCTTTGCTACAGAAATGCTCCCTAGGTCATGTGATTTGGTTTACAAGTGGTGAAGATATAAGGA
>JBBPMA010000981.1:0-14669 GCA_038090075.1 Xanthoconium purpureum | reverse complement strand
ACCCGATTAGCCTGTATTCCCTCCTCATTCTTGTTCTACGCAATCACAGCGTCAGTCTTGCAATCCACAATCTGTTTGATTGTGACTTAGTTTCTCTATCCTCTTGAGACTTCTTTGAGGACGCAGTGTCTCTTCGTGAGTACCTCCCTCAGAGTAAGTAAACCCTTGACCTCGTCGCAAGTCTGTCGACTCGCGTAACAGAACCCATGTCTCTTGCACCTTCTCCGCTGCCAAAATCCAGCGGTGTGTGAGTTAAAGCGTTAGCGCAGAAAGCGATACCTGCCTGATGATCCTCTGGTGGTCGCTGTGGAGTTGTTCAGCCACGTTTAAGTTACTCCCGGAATGAATATGAGGTAGCTCGCCTTGAATATATTCTGAATAGAGATTCGGAGAACTCCCGATCTCAGATTGATAAAACACAACCTGCGGTATCGCATATTGGCTGTTAATCGCAGGATTAGTGACAGATCACAATAGCGTATTGCTGCATTTGGAGAGTCGACATACGTCCGTTCATGGTGCTGTTCGAGTGCGCGGGAGAGTTTCTGGGGATAGAACGCCGCAGCTCAGCCTTTTCACTCCCCACTTGAACTACCATCTCACTTACCAGAACGTTGGTACATTTCCATCATTTCTTTTCAGCGACACCGTCTTGCTATGTTCTGACATAATGACAACTCACAATCAGGTTTACTACCACTGATTTCGTTGCTTACCCATCACAGCAAACAATGATTCTTTTGCTGATCTTGAGCGGCAGATTTGATGTTCCAAGCTTTGCATCCCTTGATAATTGGGCATAATCAAAGGCAGGTGCGGGAGGCATCATAGAGACAGTGGATTCTGGCGGGTGGGGATTCCCCATTTCGCCTGCCTCGGGGGCATTTATGTAAGAAATGGTGGCAGGTCGTCAGGTACGTGCCAAATCCGAGGAAATCAGAAAACAATGATGGACAGTGCCTAGTTGTTGGGATAGCGCGGAGTTAAAATGACGGTCCATTGATGCAATGTGGGCCTGACACCCCAAGAGACATAGGCACATTGAAGGGTAGCAAGCAAATTTAGTCATACCAAGGGGTGGATCCTGTGCGGCATAACCATATCTAGAGGGGTATGATGGAAACTAAAGACTCCCCCTTAGTTACTATAGGATGCTTTATCTTGTATCCCAGCACCCGACAAGTGGAAAGGCCATCCTAAAGAGCTAAGTCCCCTTGCTGAAAGCGCCGATAAGTCATACCCCTAGGGGTAGGTGAGTTACGGGGTGTCTGATCATACCTGAAATGGAGGGCCCAAAAATAGTCGTCATCCACGGTTGTTCTTTGTACGGTGGGGTCTTGACTGACCGATCAACGGGTCACGCCCGCTGAAACTCAGTAAGGCTCCGCCGCTGACACAGTTCGCAACAGCCAGCTCACCTATCGCAACATTAGAGGATGGCTGGTTGAAAAATGGCAAGTTTATCGGAAGCATGGGCTTATGTGATGCGACAAGCATAGGATGTGGAGAGATGAGCAGCGATAATAATTCCTCCGCCTCCGAAAGGAAGACATGCATCATAAGTCCGCATTCAAGTTCGCAGAAAACATCGCATGTTCAGGCGCGCGAGACCCTGGACCATAAGAAGGGTGAGACCCGAAGTTAGTGGCGTCAAAGGATAGTGCCCCGCCTCTGACCACACGGCTCTTCAGGGCTCTTCACGGTCTCGTTCACGAAAAAGACGCGTCGTTGTCCATTCTCAAAGCGTCCACGAACGACTCACCTGTATGTATGCGTTCAGTATGTGTCATCGCGTACCTACGACGGTCGTAGACAGTGCTCGACACCACGCACCGACACTTGTGGGTAGAGTTGCATCACGAGCAATATCTGTTTCTTCCGAGTCCATGTGGTTGACGTTGAAGAGTCAAGACTAGCCGAGACTCGATACTGTACATGGCATCCTCGTTATGTACAGGACATAGTCGCTCTCGTCTCCGACGTCTGTGCACTGTCGCCATGTTAACCCCACTGCTTACTATCAGTACTCCCTTTCCAGTCGTAGGCTTCCATCTGCTAGACATAAGTGAACGTCATTGGCGGCTGACACCCAACATGCCTATAAAACCAACCTCTCCTGCTCCGGCTTGTTGCGCTCCAATTATCCGCCTCTCGTATATTCACTTTTTTGACAAGCTTTAACGTTGGCATGAGCCTCGCCAACCCCTTCAACTCCCAGACAGCCAAGACCCCTGCGAAGAACGAGGACGATCGAGACGTGCACACCGGTGCGCGTCCTATCGCGGGTATCAACATGCATTCAAATAAGAAGATCGTCAAGTTTGGTGCCGCTATTCCACGCAAGGCAAAGCAGTCAACGAGCACGGCGAGTAGAACCATTTTGGTAAACTGCTGATATTTGACACTTGTTCATCAGTCCTCTTTACGCCTCAATGTGTGTACGGACACCCAAACAAAGAAGCACGCGAAGGTTCTCTTCAAGGTCAAATCGGCAAAGGACCATATTATCAAGTTATTCAAGACGACCGGTTACGTTTCTCCAGCCACTTCGAATCTCGCAGTCTCTTCTACCGAACAACGTGGCGCGCAGAATGTCCATCCATCTCCTTCACTGATGTCAACAGCTCAATCGTTCATCCCAAGAATCCGCGTTGTCACGGTATGGGACTCACTTCCTTCTGGGCCAACCCAGTTGGAGGCCATCACTTCCCTCCTCGCATACAGCGAACATGTGGTGGAGGAGCACGTCGATGACTTCTCCTTGCGATGCGAATCTCCGTCGTTGTCGTCACCGGCACAGCTCCGCACTTTCCCAGAATCCCAACGCACACATCGGTCTACCATCCTTGTCAACGATCTCCCTACAATCGAGGAGGAGGCCGAGAGCCCAGAGGTCGATGCGGAAGAGGTGCACATAGAACCAAGACCCCGTACAACATCCAGCTCATGCTCATGTGGACTGCTGACGACCAGCGATTCCGAGGCGAAATACGATGCAATGCTAGCAGCCGAGTTTGCGACTTTCTCTTTCGACTCGAACGACATTCAAGAATGGTCTGACGAGGTGGAGAAGGAGAAGCAGGTGAAGATGGATGCCCACTTTGCGTATGTCTCGGAGGCCTTGGCGGTTCCCATCCCAAAGCTTTCCGCTTGCTTCGCCACGGTTGGCAAAGATGCATTCATTGGCGGCCCTTCTCCTGTCAAGACCGAGACCTCAGAGACGAACACGTCTGCAGATTCTTCTCTGGTGATCAACGTTGACGCAGAGGAAGACCGACCCCAACTCTCCCCTGTAATACTTCGTGGACTCCGGAGAGTCGGAAATCACGAAGACTTGAAGGTTTGCTTTTATATCATTGCTGCGCTTCCTTTTGACCTCGGATATTCAGAGCTTACAGGTAATACAGGACTGCAGTGACTCATTCTCGGATTTGTCTTGTTGGTCGCTCAACCTGGGCCCAACGGACCTGGAGATTGTTGGGATCAAGACAGGAGTGCTGCGTAGATCGGTGAAGTGCAATGACCTTCGGGTATGCTGATTACCCACACGTATGGTCTTCGACCACTTGTTCTTATCTCGTGCTCAGAATTCATTCTTTTTACTGGAATCCGGAATGTGCCACACACTGGATCGTGAAAGGAGAGCGAGCAGAAACCGACTGGTAAGAACCAAGTTCTTACACGTGCCACACAGTTGACCGACAGACGCATCATAGTCGCCCTTTCTATGTCCCCCCACTCGGGGCCTTGCTACGCACCCTCCGGGAGTACACTTTCCCATATGGCCCGAACATCTAAACTGCCCCGTTCTTTGAACCATTCGTATGTCGCCTGCGGGTTTGTTTTTATTCGCCTTCTTCACGTCTACTGTCCCCTTTAAGTAACCTATCGCACCGAGATTGGTTACCATGATCTGAACGATAGAGATCACTCTTTTAGATGGACTGGTCACCAGTCTATTCCTTTGGGTCTCCGCAGCGATTATGTAATCAATAGCACACTTGGCCCCACACTGCTACAGCATTGGTAGTGGCGCTATATGCACCAATCCCTGACTCCTAATTTGTTCACATGTGCAATAATAACAACAGAACTTCTATTAATCAACAGGCATAGAGACATTAAGAAATAGTATCTCAACCACAATGTGAAACATGAAACATGAAACAAGAAATGACTGATGTGAAATCAGGATCAAGAGATGGCTAGGTGGAATAGAGGAGCAATGCCAGGAAATACATGTGTAGCATATGCAGCACAGTCAACAAAAAATATGCAAGACCAAGAAAAATGATCAAGAAATAAAAGAAAAAGGACCCAGTGAGTATCACCATGGCTGCCAAAGCCATGGCAGAGCATGTAAGTGCCTTTGGTGGGCACTCAGTGTCCTTGCTACTGAGGAATTTGAGTTCAAACTGAGTGCATGCCTTCCTCAGAGAATGGATGTCAAAGTTTTGTGCATGTTAGCTATGCATGTTTGAGCACATGATGTACTTACACCAGAGGACAGAAGGTTAAAGTAGGAATTGAGACACGGAAACTGTCTGCATCAGTCAACTTTGGCAGGAAATTTGATGGTAAAAGGATTTTTGTCGTTTTTGGTCCAATAATCCACCAAATCACCCATGAGCTGTCAAAGCAATACCAGATTGTTGTCCTTCAGCATGTTGTCCAGCATTCCATCATGGGCAGTGTTCTGAGCCTTGACAACATGTTTCATTGAGTACCATAATGCAGAGTTTTTGCTGACTGGAGGCAGCATTGGATTGTCAGGGCAGTCACTGAGTGAATGGATGGTACATATTGGCATTGTCAAGTGGTCCAGGAGACAGAGTTCACAAATTTTCAGATAAGTAAGAGAAAACAACACGGACAAATAACCTTTTCCTGATTTAGTAAAAAGTTCCTGCAGTCCCGTTTGCTTGGACCTGCACATTTCTCGCCGAGAAAACCCTCCTGTCTGGGAGTCGGGGGATGGAACCTTGGATGTGGTTCTCTACAGCAACCTTGAACACGAGTCAGTTCGTCTCGTGCACCGCCTCACCCACGTTTGGAAGTTTGTCTTTTGCGCCCAAAGTTGCGCCCCAATCACAGCGACTCACACCCGCCGCGGAAACCTTAAAATCTATAACGAATCTTTTATCGAACAAGTTTTAATCAGCGTCCACCGTTGATGCTGCTTCTTATCAGAAGCTTCCCTTGCTGCCTCGTGCCTTACGTCCCCTCACAAAAAGAGGAGGCGTGGCACCATTAGTCCCTCTTTGTGCCCACTTCACATCCGTTGTGATACCCTGACAGCCAACAATGACTGTCCTCGATCTGCAGAGCTTTGCTGCGAACACACTTGCTGACAGCGAAGGCCTCACTGCGGCTTTGAGGATGCTTGAGTCCTGTTTAGCAGGACCAGACATTCCTCTGGACCTGATAGTTCAGGACTTGTGTTCTGCTCCCAATCTCTTCGAATTTGTTGTCTCTGGTGAGCTCACCCGACACCGTACATTGATATTACTTGTGTCTGACGCATACTGTAGCCTTGCCTAGCGCGGAAGGGCTGGTGCGCAAAATCCTAGGCGACTACCCGACCGATCCCGCGCTTGTCGTGGCCTCATCTACAAGTACTCTCCTCCGGAGACTTGCATCCGTCTTGTTTGCTTTACCTCCTGAACTCTTTTCTACTGAGACTATCCGTCATATTGGACGGTACAAGGCTTATATAGAGGACGCGTTACCGGTCCTCACTTTGTTGTGCTCCGCCGATTTTTCCACCTGTAATGCTGTTTACCCAAGGCTCCCATCTGCTTTAGAGGATCCTCAGTATAACGATAAGAAATTCTCAGGGTTTCTTGTCCGTAGCAAGAAAGAGAAAAAAACAAGGCGCAAGACAAAGAGCACTACTTGTGTGATTGATGCAACGCCGTTCAACAAGCTAGGCGCCAAGGTCCCGTTGAACAATTCCGAGGCCTTCCAAATGGCATGCGAGATCCGCGACGAGCTCAAGATGATCTTGAAAGTGTGTCCAAGGCTCCTGCCGTTCCAAACATGTTTGAGACATTCATAGTTCTACCTCAAACTGCTCTTGGAGCCATTTCTTGCGCAGCGGTTGAGGCACGCATATGTCTCGGCAGTCGATGACGCGACCGTGCATCATTCCGTGTCGCAGGAAATCGAGGCCGTGGAAGTCGTCAAGACAAGACCGTTTGCGTATCCAAGCGTTATGAAAGCTGCGCTCTATTTTGAAAATGCGGACGGGTTCGGGGACTGGCGTATCATCATTGGCACCGATGCAACAAAGAAACTATACGAGCTGGCAAATGGTGACAAAAAGAAATGCGCCATTGTCGTGAAAAAGATCAAGTATGCCGCATGCCTGCTATTGTTGGGCGAGTTAACCGTTGTGGTAGACAACTTTCGAAGGGCCACTTTTCGGATGAAAATCAGAAAAGGCTCAATGGGTCTACTGGAATCCCTATATTTGAAGCCAAGATGCAGCGAGACCTTCGTCTTGTTGTAGGTTTCTCCTTCTGGTGACACGAGCAGCTACTCACTCCGGATAGTACCAAATCGATGTCGTGCTTGACCATGATGGGGAGGTGAGCTTAATATTCGTATGCCTCGCTATCTCAATATGATGACATGTCTTCGCAGATGGAACAACAAGGTATCAGGTTTTGAGCGCCCATTGTCTTTCGAATATAAACCTATTGTCCCAGTGATTAAAATCTATGGCATCTATACGCACACTCAACTGAACCGCACCTGGGATGCAATGGGACAACATCTCGCTGGGAAAGGCAAGGAATACCGACAACGGTCAGATTTATTCTATTCGCAACATGCAAGATGGCTCATGCCCTTGTTGTTTGTAACAGCTGCGTCTTTCGAACCCCCGTGCAGGCTGGTGGTGATGTCTATCTTCCGGCATGCTTCCCGCCGAAGACTTTACAGATTGATACCAAACCAGCCCCGCTTGTTCTGTCTGACGAAGACATGTGGGAGGTAAGCTTGCAAATTTCCGTTTTTCAATCCTCACACATCCTCACATTGTCCTTCAGTTACATTCTCTCCTGGTGTATGCGAATTCCTTTTTTTTCTATCAACTAACTGACTCTGATACCTTATATAGTCTCGAGAAATATGTTACTTTCTCCCAGGCATTTCTACATGGTGGGTATTGTATTCTCGCATATAATGATCAAAGTTCGATTTTGCTGTAACAGGTCTGATTGCAAACAAAGACGTGCAGCACGTCTTTGAACTGACGTGAGTAACATTTGCTAAAAAGCTGTCTACACTGACCATCGGTGCATAGCCCGCAGGAACGCAGAATTGTAGAATGCAAAACTTCATGTTATGTTCTGGGCAGGAGTGGTACTGGGTATGATCGACCGGACTTAGTGTGAACTCTTACTCACTCTGCTCAGTAAAACGACGACAATGCTTTTCAAGATGCTTGGGATCCAACGCACATGGGAAATGCAAACATTGCCCAAGCCACGTCAGATCTTCGTAACCAAGTCTCGTGTCTTGGCAACAAAAGTCCAAGAGTATTTTGCCAAGTTACTCGAATCATTGGCACTGGCTGGGTATTCTCTTGAAGATCTCAAAAGGATGCAGGCTCAGAACACAGAGTCTGGACTGGTGGATGCTGACGACGAGGATCAAGTTGATATCCCTCTGAGGTACAGTGCATTAGAAGAGGACCATTTTCCTTTATTCGTCACCTTCGACAAGGTAATTTTCCATCTTGAACAATGGTTCTAGTTGCTCACTCCCCTAATTCTAGCTTGCGAGGATGATCGCTGCAGATGTCTTAAGCAGCGATAACCCCGAAGTACAACGTCCTGCGAAGTTTTTCATCAATACCGATGAAGTCCAAGCTCAAGATTCATTTGTGACATACGATGTCTTTGCACGAACCTATTGGCCACACTTTCCACAGCCATTGACAAAAGTTCTTGGTGTGTACATTTTTCTCGTATCTATTGGTTAGCTTAATTAGTTGGTTGTGTAAAACAGAACCTTGGCTTGTCTTCTCTGAGTTTATGGGTGCGTGATCTTAATCCATGGTGGATACAAACTATCCAACCCTCTCGTAGGCATCATCAAGGGGTCTGAGAGATCACTCATGTGTCCTGATGGATTCCTCGACAAGAATGCATACTGTAGCCTTCCAGCCCGTTCCAACCCTACGTTTGCAAACCAGAGGCCAACAGTCTATGCGATCTTCGAAGCATATAGCAAGCTTAAAAAGGAACGTCGCCACCATGATGCTGCGGATCGAACGCACGCAATACTGAAAACACTACTGGGAGGCACCCCATTAAAGGGCCAGAAGGTTGATTATCTGTACGTCTATGCGCTCATTCGAAGAGAGGGTTGCTTTCACTGAACACGATGCGGTTCAGCTACATTGATGAGGCACAAGATAACCTCCTTATTGATGTACTCTGTTTGTCTCCCGCCTTGCTTTACTTGCCTTAGAATCTGACATTCGTTTAGTGTTGAGGCTTATCTGTCGGAACCCCGAAGGACTTTTCTGGGCAGGCGACACCACACAGACCATCTCGGCAGGAAGCTCATTCAGATTCGATGATTTGAAGGCCTTTTTGTACCACACTGAAGTAAGGGGACTATTTACTGTCCAATGCGACCCAAACTCATTAGATCACTGTTAACCCACAGCGAGATCAAAATATGTATCCGATACAGGATCGGTCAGTCACTGACCCCACGGCTTTCCAACTCGCCATCAATCACCGTTCCCATGGCGGAATCATAAACTGTGCACACACCGTCATTGAACGCATTACAAAATTTTGGCCTGGTGTAATTGACGGCCTCCAACCAGAACACGGAGTTGTTGACGGTTTGAAGCCAGTGTTTTTCCACGGCCGGGATCAAGACACTGTTCGATATGAACAATTTCTTTTTGGCACATCGTATGTTGACATTACCCTCTTTCTTGTCCCCCTCTGACGCCTCTCTGATCAGTGGGAGCCGTATCGAATTCGGAGCTCAGCAGTGTATGTGTAATATATTGACAGTCGACTACCGTGCTTACAAGATTGCTCCAAAGGCATCCTTGTACGAGATGACAAAGCAGTCGAAAAACTGCGCAAGGATGTCGGGGAGATTGGTCTGATCATGTGAGACAACGAAGGCTGTTGTTTGCTTACGGCATAAATTCACCGTGCCTTAATTCCAGGACACTCTATGACAGCAAAGGTCTTGAATTCAATGATGTGAGTCCCAATGTCTATTCCAACACTTGCAAAACTGATTGTTAGATGTAGGTTCTCTTGTACAACTTCTTTGGGGACTCTGCCGTCGATGCCGCACGTTGGCGTGTATTACTGAACCATGCGGTTGACAGAGAAGATTTAGCCAAAATCCACGCGCCTTCCTTTGCAAGAGATGAAGGCCGTTTTGCCAGGGTATGCAGCGAGGTACTTGAAATTCAAGACGTTCATCGACCTTCTCTGACGTTGTTAATAGTTGAAATTGCTGTATGTTGGCATCACCCGAGCAAGGAGGAACTTGTGGATCTTCGACACGTCGGACAAATGCGAGCCTATGCGGGTAAATGACGATTCGTCATTCTTGTGCTGACGTCACTCAACTCACAACAGATGATATGGACTTTACGCAGTCAGGTCCAAAATTGTACGCCTGGGACAGATGTTCCTCACCTTGCCGTATCTTCAACCCCGGAAGAATGGGAATCGTTTGGTCACGACCTCTTCAAACATAAGAGATACCCCCAAGCCATGCACTGTTTTGCTCGAGCTTCACAGCCGCGCATGGTGGCGATCTGTGAAGCATTCCATCTTCGAGAAGTAGCTCGTGCAAAGGTTGGCGTTGCACCACCAAAGGTTCAGGAAGATGCTTTCCTCACTGCCGCATTTGCATTTATGGCAAGCGCAAACGATGCGCCACCAGGCAATAACAAGTTACAATATTATCGTAATGCTGCAGACTGTTGTGTGCGCGCCGGGGATGATCGGAAGGCAGCTGAAGCATTCCTTGGTGCCCAAGAGTATGACCTGGCTGCGCGGCGCTTCCGGAAAGCAGGACTTTTCGACAAGACACTCGAAGTCCTCCACAAGCATTCGCAGGAGATTTCCTCAGAGTCCTCGGAGGAACTGTACACCATGTGCCGCTTGTTCTATTGCAGCAAGCGTGATGCCAACGGGTGTGTTATCTGCGATGCGTCCACCAATCGACTAACATACCTGTACAATAGACCACGTTTACCGCTATTCCCGTCCTTTGAAGAAGAACTGGGATTTCATGAGGATTACGACCTCGACTTCGCTCGGGCCAGGTTGTTGGAAAATCACGGAAGATTTTTGGAAGCTGCCGAGCTTCACTTATCGGAGAACCGGCCACTCGATGCGATCAAAGACCTCTTGAAGGAGACCGGCTCACGCGATGCAATCCAGAAGGCTACCAAGATCGTATTGGACGGTTTATGGCACCGGTGCTCCTTCGGTATCATGTCGAAGGATGTAGCATCCGATCAAGGCATCAGTGAATTTTTGAACTTGGCTGGTGAATTGCCTGTCGATTTCTTGGACCCACTGGACCATCACGAAGTATGTTTCCTTTGCAACAACCGCGGGATCACAATCCTTACTTGTGGATTGCTCATAGATATCCATGTTCCGTGCCATTGCACAGGCGGACCTAACTGCGCTCGAAAAGCTGTCTGATGCATTTATTGACGGGAAGAGGAACGCTGCAGCATTACTCGCGCTCGACCATTTCTTCAGCCATCTGCCGACTCTCAGATCTCATACCCTTCTGGAAATGACATCATTTCTGGACAAATTCCGGAAATATGCTCGCCTTATCCACCACATTATCTCTCACCCCGATCCACTCGGCGTCGCTTCACTCAAACAACTGTTCTGCATTAGAGAAATATCTAGCACCGAGTACGGCATGGGACTTGGCTCCTTCCTTCACAGTTCAGCTACTGGAGACCGCCATGGTCCTATGTACCTTCAACCTTCCCTTGTTGCCCTCTCCAAAAGAGAGATGGTTATGGTGCTCCGGAACTATTTGGCGGCGCGCTTATGTTCACGCGTCACCGACGAGAATGATCTGTGCTGCAATGCAGTAGTCTTCTCGCAGTGCTTGACGTTCATTGTCAATGGTCAGTGTAGCCGTGTCAACTGCCCTCAAGAGCACATCAAACCTGCGGATCTGGACTCTAAGCGATACAATCTCCGGATCGGCATTCATCTGCAACAGATCTGCATCCTGCAACTGATGTATTCTGTCAGTCCACATCTTAGAGAGTGGAGCTGGTATGTGGCGGCCAACTCTTGTTTTGTGGGAAATTACTAAGACTGTCTAGCGTACTGGACTGGCTCACTAGCCTTTACAAGGCCTTCAAGCCCCAATCCCATGTTCAGGGATCTATCGCTGATCTTGACCTATCTATGATACCCGGTGCTCACGAAAGCATAGACGTTATGAAGCACTGGGTACGGGATGCGCTTTACACTTTGCGTGCGAGCTATGACCCCTCAGCATTTTTGACAACCGTGCTGAAGTTGACGAGCCTCATTTTTGCATTTGATGAATCCAGTGCTCTCAAATGCATCAAACAAGCACATTTTAATGCACCCCATGCGAGAGTACGAGAATTTGTGTATCCGGATGGTCGCTATGTTCTCGAAGACATTGTCAACCTTTTCGATGGCACCCAGCATACTTGCATTTCTGCAGGCTTGGTGTTCTTAAGGTACGCATGCTATTGGGAAGCAGATCATGTGTAACTGAGCTGGTTACAGGCATGTTCTCAAGTCTTCGTTACTCATAGACTTGTCTGTCTTCTGTGATTGCTTGGAAGAAGTCGTCGGCAAGGCATCCATCTCATGGCGCCTTTCCTTTTCCCCACCACTCGATGGCCTTGTCCTTCCACGAGGTTGGCTCTCTTCCAACAAAGATCTGTCCACCAAGAAGGAAGTTAGGATCGCTCTGATTGTCGATGTGTTGGATTATGTGCGGGATTTGTTGATATTCCTGCAATCAGAGAATGCCAGCCGTAGGCGACCGCACTGAGCATCCGTAACTTTGAGCTAACTCCAAAAAATCAAGGAATATATTCGCTGTCGCATACCAAACTGACACCAATGCTCTGCAATTTCTTTACCTCCAGAATGTTGGTTTCTCCTTCATTTATGATCCAATATTCACTAACGACGATTTGTGGTAGATGCAGGGCACTTTGTCTTTGTGCGTTCTTCAACATGTATCATATGAGCCTTGAGACTAACGGCGATTCCTAGTGGGTTACAATGTACGAAATTTCGATGTCAGGCTTAAAATCAGGAGCATCTTTGATGCCCTGCGGACAGCTGGATCTGTGCAAAGACCCCATCCCTTGTATCGAAAGTGAGTTAGCCTGCCCATTCTCCGTGTCTTCAATTTTACACCACTCGTAGGTATTTGCAAGCACAAAGCAACGAGTACTTGAAGGTGATAGTAGACTACGACACCGATGCGAAAGTGGTCATCGAGGATTTGGCGCAGCTTCTCCACAAGCAAAGGGATCCACAGCGGCTTCCACCACTAAGATTGCCTCGGATCCAGCACATCTACTTTCTAAATCCCTCAGAAATCCCATCCCTATTGGCAGCTCAGCTTGTGGTGGTTCGTTCAGACTTATGTGCGGACGTGCCAGCCGTCGTCCCCCGGATTGCCCATGTCCCTCAAATCGAAGGAGTCGAGGATGAGGAAAAGACTCAAGTTGAAGAACTCGGAGTCGAACCGGCGGAGGAGGAGAGCCACGAAGAGCCAGAGCCACAAGAGCTCGCATCAACGACAAGCGAACCGGTGCTCAGTCATGGGCACGAGCCCACTGATGAGGAGATCTTGGCAGCGGAAAAGATTCAAGCCACTTATCGCATGTACCGCAAACATCACGAAGCCCAGACCCGTGCCGTTGGAAAAGGGCTGAAGGCACAAAGGAATAGGATCTTTATCGCATGCTTGAAGAACGTGTATGCATCTGGGTGGAGGAGGACTCCATATCGTACCTTATATCTCTGGGCATTACCGCGTCTCGTCGTTTGTCTTGACAAAGCCATTTCCGTTGCACACGAGTTCAAAAGCAAGACAAAAGGACTACTTTCGAAGGGGAATCACAAGTGTCTGGAAGAGTTAGGAATGCAGATGATGATAATCAAGTGAGCCTAATGGTCAAGAAAGTCTCTTTTCTCCTTGTCAACCACGACTTTCCTTAGTGTTTTGCTCAAGGACGGTTTCAATCTACGCAAGATGATTGAACCAAACGCAACCATTCATCAAGCAAAAGACAAAGATGCGATGAAGAAGGCTGTTTCGGATGTCAAGAACTTCATCCATCGACTTCCAAATCCTACTTTACCTCAGGAAATTCACGACGACTTTGACGTTGCTTACAAGCTAGTCATGGCCGAGAAGCAGCCCATTCGAAACCAGAGAAACCGACACTAAATATGGAGGATCTATGAAGGAATATTTTGTCGTACATGTTTAGTACTACTTGGTTACTTGTCTATGTGACAAAACAGACCACCCGTCGTCGGACGCGGTTGTTGTGCTTCCTTTTGACCTCGTACATTCAAAGCCTACAGGTAATACAGAACTATAGTGACTCATTCTCGAATCTGTCTTGCTGGTCGCTTAGTCTGGGCCTAACGGACCCGGAGATTGTTGGGATCATGACAGGAGTCACGGTGCTGCGCAGATTGGTGAAGTGCCATGACCATGCTGATTGCCCACACGTGTGGTCTTCGACCGCTTGTTCTTATTTCGTGCTTAGAACTCATTCTTTTTACTGAAAGGAGAGCGAACAGAAACTGACTGGTAAGAACCAAGTTCTTATGCGTGCCACACAGTTGACCGATAGGCGCATCATAGTCACCCTTTCTATGTCTCCCACTCGGGGCCTTACTACGCACCCCCTGGGAGTACACTTTCCCGTATGACCCGAACATCTAAACTCCCCCGTTCCTTGAACCATCCTCATGTCGCCTGCGACTTTGTTTTTATTCGCCTTCTTCACGTTTACTGTCGCTTTCAAGTAACCTATCGCACCGAGATTGGTTACTACAATTCGAGCGAATGGGCATCCGAGTCCAAATAGTCAGCGAAAACGATCATTCATTGTGAGCTCGAAGGATGGTAATATACCGAGGATGAATTGTTGAAGTGGCTCGTTCGGACATGAAATACAATACGAACGATACAACGGCTACATGCACAACATATAAAGTATAGAAAGACTGGCGATGCTATGCCGATGCAGTCACTACAACGGGTACAGTTACGACGGAGGCTGCTACTTTTTCGGCTGCTGCAGGACCCGGGACTGCAGGGGCTTGGTTTTTTTGTTGTTCCGAGGGCGCATTCGAGCCATCCGGAGAACTGGAAGAATGGTTAACTTTGGCCTTTTTCTTCTTCTTGAGCAAGCCTGACATATGTCCGTTCAGTGACGAATCCGCATTTGTTCGGTGGTGTGTACCAACCTGTTGAAACAGCGGATTTAACGCTGTCAATGATTTCCTGACTTTGTTCCAGGTATTCGGTATCGTCAAGACGATGCTTTTTCCCGGATATAGACTCGGGATCCACTGAAGCTGAAGCGATCTTTCTCTCAAGGGTTTCTAGCTTGG
>JBBPMA010000980.1:304-14671 GCA_038090075.1 Xanthoconium purpureum | reverse complement strand
AAAATGATCATATCTTCACCACTTGTGAACCAAATCACATGACCTAGGGAGCATTTCTGTAGCCAAGAGTGAGTACTATTTATAACTCCACCAGACCTAAGTGAGATTCCCATGGTGGTTGGCAGTGTGCTTCACACACCGCTGTTGAGGGTTAGTATGGAAAGGGTTTTTGAGGTCACTGTATGTTGTACTCCATATGACAGTCTCCATTCTCCTAGGGAAGGATTACCAGCAAGCTTATGAACTAATGGTTTTGAGGCACTTGGAGAAAGAAATAACCATTCAATTTGGAGGAACATCAAATATGGTAGATGCTGTCCCTGTGCAGAAAACCTGAGATTCAAATCTCCTATGGCCAAGTGCATTCCATGTAGCAGCATTTATTAAAGCAAAGCTACATCAGATCAACAAACAAAAAAGAAGGGAAGAGAAAAAGAGACAGGATAGAAATGACTGGATAGTTTGAGTTGCCAAAGATGTACACATTCTACCAGGCCATACCTGCAACATAGAAGTCCAAGGACCTCTGAATGATTCCTCCAAGTGGTTCTTGGAATGGTCACTACTCCCTACCCTCAAGGATGGTCTCTTTGTGGTGCTAAACACTCTATTCTCCTTGGAAAATCCATGCATTCCCATAGCCAACTTCTCCACATGCACCAGAAACCTCAGGAAAGGAGTAGCCATAGGTCTAATAGTCAAACTGGGTGACATATTCAACAGACCCAGGAATCTCAAGGAACTAGAGGAAAAAATGGAGAGGGCAGCCCATACCAGCACCATCATTCATATGCTACACTCTTCTAGGAATCCACCTGATTGTGCAAACGGCAAGGAGAGCCCATTAGGATCAAAAAGAGCAGAGCTTCCTCCTGATGAAGAACCAGACTCGATGGATCTGGAGAAAGTCATAGACATTGGGACTTTACCTGAGCACCTAAAGGAGAAAACATGGGAAATGCTGCACAGACACATCTGTGCCTTTGGATTCAATGGGAGATTAGGCAGCTATCTGGCCAGAGTTCACATAAGAACACAAGAAGAACAACAACCAATTGCTGTTCCTATGTATGGTGCTTTGCTGGAGAAGAGGCTAATAATTGAGAAACAACTGGAAACCTGGTTCCAGCAGGATGTCATCAAATAGTCCATCAGTCCATGGAGTGCCCCTGTTGTCATAGCATATAGGAATGGCAAGCCCCAATTTTGTGTTGACTATCACAAACTCAATGCCACCACTATCTGAGATGAGTTCCCCATTCCATGACAGAGTGAAATTCTAGCTTCACTGTTTGGGGCCAAAGTCTTATCATCCCTTGACACATTGTCAGGCTTCACACAGTTAGAAATGGCAGAAGAAGACACTGAAAAGACTGCATTTCAGACCCATAAAGGTCTATTCCAGTTCAAGAGGATGCCATTTGGACTCACAAACGGACCACCCATCTTCCAACACATCATGCAATTGATCCTATCCCCCTACTTATGGCTATTTTGCCTTATCTATATTGACAACATTGTAGTGCACTCAGCATCCTATGAAGAGCACATAGAGCACCTTGACCAAGTCCTTGGAGCCATTGAAAAGGCTGGGGTTACCTTATCCCCAACGAAGTGCCATCTGTTCTACCCTTTCATTATTCTCCTGGGTCACAAAGTCTCCCAGTTAGGACTATCTATGCACAAAGAGAAGGTCAGGATGATAGTGGACCTGGAAAGACCAACTAAAATATCACAACTACAAACATTCCTTAGCATGCTTGTATACTTCTTGTTCTTTATCCCTTACTATACATCAACCTGTACACCCTTATTCCAGCTCCTACAAAAGGACACCAAGTGGGAATGGTTGGACAGGCATGAAAAAGCCTTCAAAGAAGGCAAGCTTGCACTAGCCTCAGTGCCAGTTCTTGCCCACCCAGAGCACAGGTCACCTTATCGTCTGTATACAGACACCTCAGACGAAGCCCTGGGTTGTGCATTGCAACAGATGCAATTGATGCACATAAAAGACCTGAAAGGTACCAAGGCCTACAAATGAATTAAGACTGAATTTGATGCAGGACAAGACCCACCTAAGTTGGTCAACCATGTATCAACCTGACATGACCCACAGGAGCCTCAGTTGCCACCATGAGGACCTACCCTGGATGAATCTGAAATTGCAGTGGAATGGGTAATTGCATACTGGTAGAGGACATTTAAGAATGCTGAATGGCAATACTCCACAATGAAAAGGGAAGCTTTCACAGCTAAGAAAGGACTGGTCAAGTTCCTACCCTTTGTGAAAGGGGAAAGGATTTCCCTAGTAACAGACCATACTGCCCTACAATGGGCAAGAACCTATGAGAACTTGAATCAGTGACTAGCAGCCTGGAACACAATTTTCTCCCCATTCACCCTGAATCTAGAGATAGTACATAGGCCAGGAAGGGTTCATTCAAATGTAGACCCCCTCTCAAGGCTGAAAAGACATCTACCAGAATCATACTCACCAGCACCTGAAAATGAACCAACTCTGGAATTTACAAGCTGAGTAGACAAAGAACATCCATTCTGTTCTCCAAAAGCACAAACAGTTAGCTCAACTGCAATGGCTATGGCCTCAATACAAAACTTCCAAGTTGAAAAAGAAAGTTTGCTGGTCAAAACTCGATCCAAGATGCAAGGTAGAGAGCCTCAACCACCCATGCTAATGACAAAACACTCAAATCCCCCTTGAAAGAAGATTATGCTGCAGGATCAGTTCACCCACCATCCATGATGCTAGCAATGGACCTGAAGGAAATAGAAAGCTGGGCAAAAGCTTATACAGGGGACCAGTTGTTTCAAAGCAAATACCTAGCTGCCTCAGATGATCCAGGAAACTGGACAGCTTCTCACCAGTACTTCAAAGACTCAGATGGATTGCTTTACTTCCATGAAGCTGACTTTCAACCAAGGCTCTGCAGACCTAAGAGTAAACAAGCTGAACTACTAATGCTCACTCATGAGTCTCCCTTCAAGACAGTACATGTAGGACCAGAGAAATTATGGAATTACTTATTAGCATAGTTCCATTGGCCATGCATGGAAAAAGATGTCAAGGATTTCTGCATGTCATGCGATATATACCAGAAGACTAAAACCAGGAATTTCAGACACTACAGTACACTAATCCCCAACCCTATTTCCAAGCAATCCTATCAATTGATATCAATGGATTTCGTCATCAACCTACCAAAATTGGGTCCATTCAATGCCATTTGGATAGTTGTAGATTGTTTCACGAAGCATGCACAATTTGTACCTATAACCACTGGGCTCACAGCCTCTGACTTTGCGGACATATTTGTTTGCATCATCACAAGCCGATATAGACTTCCTGACTCCATTATCTCTGACAGAGATGCACACTGGACCTCTGAGTTCTGGAAAAATGTCTCATCCTCACTATGCATCTGATTAGCAATGTCATCAGCCCATTACCTGCAACATGATGGTCAAACAGAAATCCTAAACTGGAAATTGGAAACAATGCTACGTGTATATATGGCAGGCGCAAAAGTATCATGGGCCAATTGGCTACACATCATGGAGTTTGCCTACAACTCCACTATACATTTGTCCACAGGCTATTTGCCATTCCAACTACTTTACAGATTCAAACCAAAGAAGGTCTTTGACTTCTTAGGCCAAGTGCATGGAGAACGTACCATCTGATCAATGGCATAGGAGTTCCTGGTGGAGATTGAGCTCCACCAACAGGTCATATGTTGATCCATAGCCCAGGCACAGGAAAAGCAGGCAGTGGCTTACAACAAGAATTGCAAAACCTGCAAGTATGAACCTGGTGATCTAGTTCTGATAAACCCACATGAGCTAGAGTGGTCTGAAGCAAAGGGAGAAGGTGCCAAACTAGTCCAATGATGGATAGGACCATTCAAAGTGGTAGAGTGCATTAACCTCCAGACTTATCAACTACGCTTGGATGACCATTACCCAGGTTCACCAATTTTTAATCTACAACACCTATGCAAATATGTCATGTCACCAGAACAATGTGGAAGAAGGAACCTTATGCCAGATACACACTCCACAACCCCATCAGAGGAGTATGAAGTGGAAAAGATAGTGGCACACAGCCAAAGCCCAAGAAGGGGCATCTGATATCTAGTATGCTGGAAGGACTCCTCCCCAATGCAGGACTCATGGCAATCTGAACATGACCTGCAAAACATGGCAGAGCTGCTGCACAACTACAAGTGAGCAGCAAAGCTATGAGGTGGAAGCATTGAGTGCTAGCGACCTCATGTTCATATGTATATAAACAACACAATCAAAACCCAGTGAACAGACTCCCTGACACTAGGAACTCAGTCATTGATTGGGTACCACCTATCAAAAAACTTAGACAATGCTGTGCACACTGACCACAGCAACATCTTCAAACATCCACCCTTACTCTCTCACTCTTTTAGAACAGCTATCTGATGCACCCACCTCAGTAGACAACCGTTATTCAACCTTTGTGCACTCTGGCAAAGGTGGCAAACACACAAATGTGACAACCAGAGAACTCATACAACAAATCTTGAGGTCGGTGTCAACCCATACACAGGATGTCATACCAGCTACACCAATCACAACATACAAAAGGAAAATGGGCAAGTGGGAGGACAAATGGGAAGAAACAGCATTGGTGCACTGGAAAGGATCAACAATCCCACACAAAATCACATGAAGTGAAGAACTGCACACTGGAGGTTTTGTATGGATCGATTTAGGATAGGAGATACAACTATGCCTCTGGGCTGACTGCTACCCAACCCTCACCACCTTTGGACTACTATCACATCTCCTGCACTCAGGTGCATGTTTCCACCTAATGATTTGTGAAATGAACACATTCCTATACCACGCCCTGAACTCTTCCCTCAAACTAGCCCATGCCATCTTGTACAGCGGATACTATAGAGAAAAGCCACTAGACAAAGGAGTGGATACCCAGGAATTCTTCCAAACATGGATCACAAGAGTCACAGACATCATGAGGCAACCACATGCAAAAGCCTACCTATTTGAAGGTGGCCTGCTGTGGTGCATTGCGCTTGAATTCAGGCCACAGGACCTTGTCCTTAACATAATTTCAGGACCCTTGGAAGCAGTTGGATTGTATGGAATAGGACTGCATGATGGCAATGCATGGTTAATCTGTAACACCATCTCCCCATATGAACTTGACATGGTATTAGGGAAAATGATGGGACCAGGAGAGAAGTGGTGGCTGCTGAAGCTGGACATCTAGGAGGCACATCATCCAGCATGGACAGGGATATGGAATGATGAACAAGAGGCTACATTCCAGAGATTACTCGAAAACATGCAGAACAGGAAGCACATACCACAAACTTCTGCCACATGGGTATACAAACTGAAATGCATACCATGCCCACACTCAGTGCTTGTATGGCTACAAATGAAACAAGCCTGGGAATGGTTGCAGGAGTCGCAACAGCAATTCTGGGACTCCCTCTCTGTAGAGGCACTGGACAGGATCTTATTGCAATAATGGCTGACGGCTGAAGTCTTTAGGGGGGCTTTGTAATGGGAGTTATGATACAGGTAGTAGTGAATGCTTCAGCCACCATTGTAGAATTAGTGGAGAGAAAACTAGCACAGCATTACTACTTTTTACTTAGCATTGCTATCATCATTTGTTGCTGCACTTGCAGCTGACTTGTGTACCCTGTCGCACTCACTGCTGACTCATACCTTCTGTCACACTTGTCACTGACAATCATCTATCAAGTTGTGCCCATCTGCAGACTCTCAGCTCAGTCACACTCTTCCACAGACTTCTGTTCTAGTCATGTCCAATTGCTGACTCTTTTCATTGCTCACAATCTGTCACTCGTAGTGACTTCACTGCCTCTTGACCTCTTGGTTTCCATCATCCCTCCTCTCTCAGTAATGCCAGATTACATCCATGTTATTCTTTCTTCTCTCATTGGGCTTCACCTGCAAGCATCTCGACTTAGGCTCTGTATGTCTCAAAGAACCATTACAATTACATACCTTGTTTACAAGGTCACTGGAGGGGCACAATTGTGGCTGTGAGGGGCCAAAATCCTTTGCCATGGTGAAATTTTCCTTCAAAAGGTATGGTGGTCATTGGATTTCTTTTGTATGACTAGTTTCAGTAGTGTGCGCTTGAAATGTTTTGTTGGCTTACTACAGGGTAATGTTCAATTTTCGCTGTTGCTCTAATTTGATTCATTCATCCTTGGTTTGTTTTATTATTTCTTGTCATGATTATAAGGTTAGAAATCTTATTTCTTAAGATCATGATGTTTACATGGTTCTCAACCTTTCTTCTGTCTCCTTGTTGAGTTATGCTAACCTCTCATCTTCCACCCTGAAGTATTCACTTAGATGACTGGTTAATAGTTTTTCATTGAAGTCATGTAGTAACCTTATATTGTCCCTTCCACAACACCACAATAATGCTACACATGTGTTGAATAGAATTAAAGACCCTGTTGGTGGAGATGTGAAATCAATAATTAAGCAAGGGCATGGGTAACCCCCATGGATATCATGAGCCATACTCATACCCAATCCATCAAAAACCCATACCTGTTGTTCCAGGTATAGGTTTTCCATGGGAGTATGCTGCTAGAGACCTGTACTCATTCCTGTGCAGGTTTACCCACAAGCATGAGAAGGGAAGAAGGGTGAAGATGAGGGTACAGAAATGATGGTACAATGTACACAATTGTGTCTGCTGTACCATCAGTTCTGAATCCCCTCAGGGAACACTGCATGAGAATGAGGGTGCAGGGCAGGTAAGGGCCCTTGTTGTCACATTGTCATCAAGGATAGGGTGGGGGCATGTTAGCATCATCATTAGGGGCAAGGATGAGAGTGAAGGCAAGGGTGCATTGTTATTGTCCTGCAGGCAGTTGCACTCAAGGGTGGATGATGGGGGCGATGGACAAGCAACTGTGCTCAATGAAACACAAAGGGGCTGAGGGATGAGCAAATGCACTCAAGGATGGATGGTGGGATCGGTGGACAAGTGTTGGTGCCCAAGACAGATAGTGGGGGTATGACATGAGTGGTTGCACTTGAGATGGATGGTGAGGTCAGTGGACAAGAAATTGCACTTGATGAAACATGGTGGGGTTAGAAAATGAGTGGTTGCATTCAAGGATAGATGGTGGTGTTGGAATTAGCAACCATGCATGCAGCCTCATCATCATCAGACCAATCAAATCACCAATGTGCGCATGGTGTGTGTCCATTACATTCCTCACATATGTTCTTTATTGTACCTACATTGTATGAGCACATTGCCTGATCCGCATATTTAATCTTTCACTTACTCCTGTGCCCAGATCTTTGTCAAGATCCTTTTTACTCCTTTTACTTAGTATTTACTTATCTTGTATATAAGTTCCCTGTTTTCCGTTGAGCACCTTAGTTTGTTGTTCTCGCATAACAACTGAGGTGAGTTACCATTCATATAATATTTACCTACTCAAGCTAATCTGTACATAGCTTGTTATCTCTCAATAGGTAAATCCCAATCTAGTTTGTTGTTCTTGCATGATGACTGAGCTTGTTATCTCTTGATAGCTGTCGTGCCGTTTTTCCACCCTCTGGAAAATCTCTTAGGTTATGAGCCCTGAGCTTCACAGATACTAATCAAGTCAAACTCACCACCATGTCTGTTATCCCTGTCACCACCAACATTCTCCTAAGCAATGTTCCCAAGCTTGATGTCAAGGGAATCAACTGGGCAATCTTTGCATTCCATTTTCAGGTCGCCATCAAAGTCAAGGAGCTATGGAACCACTTGGATGGCTCTGCTGCTCAACCAAGCTATACTGCCCCTATGTGTTACGCAAGTCGACAGACTTGCATTGAGGCTAAAGGTTTACTTACTCTGAGGGAGGTACTCACGAAGAGACGCTACGTCCTCAAAGAAGTCTCAAGGGGGGAATGACCAGGTCACAACTCAGACAAGTCGTGGATTGCAAGACTGATGCTGTGATTGCGCAGAACAAGAATAGAGAAAAAGAGGAGTACAGGCTGAGTGGATATATAAGTACTACGGTTTACATAAGTAGAATGTCGTAGAACTAGATGGAATGAAGGGAACATGTGACTACTATAAGAGAAGTAGTCAGGGGAGTGGACAGTCCTGTGAGAGGGAGAAACTAAGGATCAGAGAGGGAAGAGGAGGGGAGTGGAACAAGTGTCAAATGTAAGTAGATAGTTGTCCGCTCTTTCGTAGTAGGGAATGAAAGGAGAATGTAATCGACTAGTTAGACAGACAAGGAAGAAGGTTTGACAAAGGAAAAGAATCATAACACTATGAGTGCTGACCAGACAGCCAAGGTCAATAAGTGGATGAAAGACAAGCAGATGGCCAAGCACTTACTTGCTCAGCAAATCCCAGATTCCACTGCCCTGTGAATCCAGAAGAAGACAATTGCAGCTGACATGTGGAAGGAAATCACCAAAGAGTACACAGAGAAAGGCACATATGCACAAACAGACCTGCATGCACAGTTTCTCGAGTTGAAGCTTGCCAAGAGAGCTGACATTTGGCAGTTCCTTGATGGGCTACAAATGAAAAGGGAGGAGTTAGCAGCTGTTGGTGTTGACATCAATGAGAAGGATTACCAATTGACAATCATTAAATCCCTGCCCAACTTGCTTGCCAACTTCATGTCAAGCCAACTTACTGCAGCTCAACTGTTTACTACTGCCAAAATGCTGGAACCAGATGTCTTGATATCCGTTATAGCTGAGGAGGCTGACTGTCAGAAGGCAAAACATCCAGTGCGTGGAGACGCAAAGGATCAAGATCATAATGAGGCAATGGCTGTTGCACATGGAGGACCATCACAAGGATGAGGCAGGGGCAGACACCATGGAAACATAAAGCAAAGCCCACTGAAATGTTGGGAGTGCAGATCTACAGAGCATCTCACAGCTTTCCACAAGAAATCAGGTAGCGAAAAGAAACCTACTGGTACAAATACAGCCCATGTTGCTGAAGGAGACAGTGACTCAGAAGAGGGCATTTTCAGAGTCCAAGAAGACTTGAGTGATAATGAATCCATTCCAAGGTTACTGTCAGCAGAATCCTCAGATGATGAAGAGGAGGATGGCAATGGCAAAGACTGGTTTTCTGTCACAGATGAGGACATTTTTGATAACATCTGGGACCTTGAGGAGTCCTGAGTGCTGAACATCAAGGACGAGATGTCTGTTGACTGTGCTGATTCTGCTGTGGATCCAGAAAATGTTGCCATGGAAACAAACACAGGACCTACCCCTTCCTGCCAGGTTGAGTTGTACAACTCTGGGACAATGTGCCACATCTCCCTGTATTGCAAGCATTTTGAAAACCTTGCGGACATACTGGATAAATTGTTTACTGCTGCAAACCATTAGAAATTTGTCACAACTGGAGTTGGCAACATGATTGTCAAGGTACCGAATGGGTACAACATATCACATTTGCACCTTACCAAGGTGCTGTTCTCACCTGAAGTCAGATACACATTGATGTCCATCGATTGTCTTGATGAGCTTGGGCTCTTGACAACATTTGCAGAAGATTTCTGTATAATCCAAGGGTCAGATGGAGAAATGATTGGCCAAATACCACACACCTTGAAGGGACTATGTCACATTGTGCATGAGCATAAAGCTGTGAACACCACAGGTGAAATGGTGTGTTACGCGAGTCGACAGACTTGCGTTGAGGTCAAGAGTTCACTTACTCTGAGGGAGGTACTCACGAAGAGACACTGCGTCCTCAAAGAAATCTCAAGGGGAAAGGACTAGGTCACAACTCAGACGAGTTGTGGATCGCAAGACTGACACTGTTATTGCGCAGAACAAGAATAAGGAAGAGGTACAGGCTATGCAGGTATTTAAGTACTACTGCTTAGGTAAGAGGAAGCTAGTAGAACATTGTGGAAAGTGGGGACACGTGACTACTATGAGAGAAGTAATCAGAGAAGTAGATAGTCCTGTTGACAAGACGACAAGTTAAAGAGGAAGAAGTATCGGAGAGGCAAAGATATCAAAGGTGAGTAAATACTGGGTCTCGTTCTCATGGTAAGGGAAAAGGTCAATGTAGACTCGTTGGATGGTGCGGACGAGAAAGAAGGTATGAGCAAGAAAGACAATTGTAACAGGTGACAGTGAAGGAGTTGCACCATCAATACGGGCATATTGCCCCATCTGTTGCTTGTCAACTTGTTGAAAATGGGTTAGTTGGCAGGCTGAAATTCAATGAATCAAAGGATGAAGGTACCTTTTGTGAGTCCTGTGTCTATGTGAAGGCAACATGCAAGCCAATTGCCAAGGTCTGTGAAGGCGAATGGAGCAAAGAGGTGGGCACACTCGTGTGGTCAGATGTCTGGGGACCCATGCCAGTAGAAACGCTTGGAGGAAAGTGATACTACATTACCTTCACAGATGATCACTTGTGCCTGATGTACTTGTGTACGCTTTGTCAGAAGAGTGAAACGTTCATGGCCTATCAACAATTCAAGGCCTGGCTCAATCAGCAACTTGCAGTGAAAGTCCACATGCTCCACTCAGATCAGGGAGGTGAGTACACAGGCAACAAGTTTGTCATGTACCTGAAATGTCAGGGGATGGCACAGAGACTTACCATGCACAATACACCCCAACATAATGATATAGCAGAGTGCCTAAATCAGATGATTCTTGAGCATGTCCAAGTGCTGCTCCATACAAGCAGATTGCCAAAATTCCTGTGGGGAGAGGCCACATGTCATGTCATATGGCTGAAAAATAGAATGCCTACCAAGGTCCTTGATGGTCTGACACTGTATGAGGTTGCTTTCAGATGAAAGTCTGATTTGAGCCAAGTCCACAAGTGGGAATCTGAGGTGTATGCGAAGACCAAGCATGGAAATAAGCTGGGATGGTGCGCTGATAAGGTCAGATGGATGGGAATCAATAAAAAATCAGAAAACACTTACTGCATATATTGGCTGATGAAACGGATTGTCACTGTTGAGCACAACATCTATTGGAGACCTCTGCAGCATGGCATTGAGGGGGAGGAAGAAGGAACTTACCTGAGCGATGCCACACTTGCTAACATAAATGATCCACAGCCCCATGCCACTGCCACTGCTGAATCCAGCTTATCTGTGCCATAGCCTCAAGCCACTATCACTGCTAAGGCCACCATGACTTTGCATGCTCCCGATCCCATCACCACACCTTGCCCAAAATGCATCTGTCAGCCCAGCCAGCACATCCTTGACATCATCCACAGCAAAGCCCTCGACCCAGTTCCACCTCATGGCATCCAGCTCCCTAACCCAATTGCCAAGGATCCCAAACCTAATAGCAGCCCTGCTGTGTTTGAGGGGGAGGGAACAGCTGACAAATTCCTTGCTGCAGTCAACTATGATGATGATGTTGAACTGGTTCTTGAGCTGAATGAGACCATCGCTGAGGCTGAAGCACTCGAACCCACCTCATTTGCAGAGGCGAAACACTGTCCCATCTGGCCACAATGGAAGCAGGGGATACATGAAGAGCTTGCAATGCTCAACAAGGCTGGTATCTGGGAGCTTGTCAAACCACCCATGGGCACAAACATCATCAGATCCAAGTGGGTATTCTGCATGAAGAAAGACACTGCAGGAAACATCATCAGGCATAAAGTGTGCCTCATTGCACAAGGATTTTCACAAGTACCTGGTGTAGATTATTTTGACATGTACGCTCCAGTTGCCAAGCTTGCTTCCATTCACACAGCCCTCACCTTAGCCACCTGCCTTGACCTCAAACTCCACCAGATCAACATCAAGGATGCATACCTTAATGGTGAACTAAATGATGATGAAGCTATCTACATGTGCCAACTGCCTGGCTACGCTGATCCAGCTCTCCCATGCCATGTTTGCTGTCTATGCAAGATGCTCTATGGACTCAAGCAGAGTGGCCATCATTGGTACCAGAAACTAGTCAAAATTCTCATCAAGAATCTAGGATTCAAGTTGTGTGAAGTCAACCAGGCTGTTTTCATCAAATGGAGCGAGAAAACACTCATTATTATTGTTGTACACATCAATGATTGCACCATCACCATGTCCACACTCTCACTTGTTGTTCAACTCAAGGCACAGATTAGGGAGCATGTTAAGATCACAGATCTCGGTGAGCTACATTGGTTCCTTGGTATCGAGGTAACATGGAACCGCAAGGAGTGGACAATTGCACTCTTGCAACGCTCATATTTACAGTCGATCATCTGCTGTTCTGGATTCAACGATCTCAAACCCATCTCAATGCTGATGGAGTCCCATATCAAGCTCACCAATGCCCAATCCCCCTTGACAGGCACTGAATACACTGTTATGCAGCATATCTCATATCACAAAACAATTAGATCTCTCATGTACACTGCACTTGGCACGTGCCCTGACATTTCTTATGCTGTCTCAACTGTTTTGTGCTTCACAAGCAACCCTGGAATGCCTCATTGGGAGGCTGTACACTATATCTACAGGTATCTAATCAGTACAAAAAACCTGTGCCTAACATATGGAGGAACTACAAGGCCATTAGAAGGATACACAGATGCAGATGGCAGCATGGCCGAGGATCAGAAAGCTGTATCCAGCTATGCTTTTCTGATAGATGGTGGGGCTGTGTCCTGGGCCTTGAAGAAGCAAGAGATCATCTTGCTCTCAACAACCAAAAGTGAGTATGTTGCCACAACATATGCCACAAAAGCAAGTATGTTGCCATGACACACGCCACAAAAGAGGCATTGTGGCTGCATTCATTTATTGGAGAAGTTCTCATCCCCCTCAACACACCCATTACCCTATTTTCAGACAACCAATCCGCTATCATGCTTGCAAAGGACCACCAGTACCATGCACACACCAAACATATCAACATCCATTTTCATTTCATCTGCTGGGTAGTCAACAATGGCAAAATTCGACTTGTATTTTGCCCCACTAACAACATGGTTGCCGATACCCTCACCAAAGTGCTCCCCTCCCCAAAGGTCAAGCACTTTGTGGCTGAACTCAGACTGTGCATGGATTGAGGGGAAGTGTTGGAATTAGCAACTGTGTGCACAGCCTCGTGATCATTGGACTGATCAAATTGCTGACGTGTGCATGGCATGCATCCATTACATTCCTTGTGTATGTTCTCTATTGTATCTACATTGTATGAGCACATTGCTCAATCCATGTATTTAATCTTTCACTTACTCCTGTGCCTGGATCTTCATCAAGATCCTTTTTACTCCTTTTACTTAGTATTTACTGATCTCATATATAAGTTCCCTGTTTTCCGTCGAGCACCTCAGTTCATTGTTCTTGCATGATGACTGAGCTTGTTATCTCTTGATAGCCATTGTGCTGTTGTTCTGCCCTCTGGAAAATCTTTCAGGTGGGGACAGTAGACAAGCAATTGTGCTTGAAGAAAGATGGTGGGGCCAGTAGATGAGCAACTGCACTCAGGCACAGATGAAAGATAGTGCTTGATTGAAAAGGGCACAGTGGGGGTGATGTTACAGATTTCATGCCCTTTGATGAGATTCCCTCTTTTTCCCTAGCTTCATGGAACAACCTCTTCCTCCCCCTCAGTGACTATCTTGTCCCATGTGCCACACCACTCAACACCTGGACCCCACCTTCTCAATCTGGATTCTCTTTATAGATTCCCTGCATGGTTAGGCTTCTATCCACTGTGCTTAGATCTTGCTGTCCTGTTGGCACTCCACCTTCCAGATACATCTTGGTCTCTTTCCACTTCCATCTCAGACTGCCTTATGTTCCATATCTCTTTACTCTTCTAATTCTGCAGTTTCTTTGCAACACAGAGTTCTATATCCCTTCTGGAATGGATCTCTTCTGATCTCCTGTATACCTTCCCTTTCTGCTCTTTTTGTGGCTCTCTGCTTCTCCTTTTAGACATGGAACCCCTATGAGCCTCCACTATCTGTCTTTGCCATCTTTCCACCTTGATCTGTGTGCCTTCCCATAATATATATAAACCCCTCCATGTACACTGGAATTCTCCAGCTAGTTCTATGCATTTGCATTGTAATCTAGTCCATTCCAAGGTTCCTCTAAGGGTTTCTTGAGACCTCCATCACCTCGCTGTTAAGGAACCACTTGCATTCACACCCAGTCCATGTGCTTTGCCCAGTCAATGACCTACTCTTAGGTCCGTCAAGTATCGCTTCAAGACAATACTCTCATCCAGGAAGGCCACTCTAATAAGTCCTTGCCTGCTAGGCTACATCAATAAGACCTATCAGCTGCTTTTCCTTGTGGAACTCTAGAAAGC
>JBBPMA010000979.1:0-14672 GCA_038090075.1 Xanthoconium purpureum | reverse complement strand
CTCTGCAAACACAACCTCTACACAAAACCCGAGAAGTGTGAATTTCACACTGATTCAACCAAGTACCTTGGATACTGCCTTTCTCCCTCCAGACTCACAATGTCCAAGGTAAAAGTGCAAGCCATCCAAGATTGGCCTGAGCCTCGGAAGGTCAAGGATGTTCAATCCTTCCTCGGATTTGCCAACTTCTACCACCACCTCATTTTCAATTACTTGGACATTGCCATTCCTTTGACCCGCCTCACCCACAAGGGTGCCCCATGGAATTTCTCTGATGACTGTTGCTCAGCCTTCCAGCGTCTCAAAGACACCTTCACCTCTGCTCCTATCCTCACTCATTGGATTCCAGATGCTCCACTCCTGATTGAGACTGATGCCTCCGACTATGCCATAGCCAGTATTCTTTCCATCCACTGTCCAGATGAAGAACTCCAGCTGATCGTGTTTTTCTCTCAGACAATAACAGCTCCAGAACTCAACTATGATACCCATGACAAGGAACTACTCGCTATCCATGAGAGTTTCCAAGCATGGCAACACTATCTCGAAGGCTCAGCAACCCCAATTGATGTCATCACCAATCACAAGAACCTGGAATACTTTACAAGTACCTGAATTCTGACCTGCCAGCAAGCCTGCTGGTCCAAATTTCTCTGCCAATTCAACCTCATTGTCTGGTTCCAACACGGATGACTTGGTGTGAAACCAGATGCCCTGACTAGATGCTGGGACGTCTACCCCAAAGAGGGGGATAGGGACTATGCTCGCATCAACCCTCACAACTTCCAACCCATTTTTACCCAGGAGCAACTCGTGTCATCCCTAAGAGCCACATATCTCACTGCTCCAGTCCTCTGAGCAAGCACCATGTACAATGCTGAGAAACTCCATAAGGATATCTTATCCACACTTTCCTCTGACTCATTGGCTTCCGTTCACCTGTCCACATCCAAACCTTCCAACTCTCGCTGGTCTGTCGACTCTGACGGATTCCTACATCTGGACAATTGCATCTACATCCCGGATGCTAATGATCTCTGACTTTGTGTCCTTCATTATAAGCATGATCACCCACTTTCTGAACACTTTGGACAGAACCAGACCCTAGAACTAATCCACTGCAAGTATACTTGGCCAGGAATCCAGATGTTTGTCAAAGAATACATCTCCTCCTGTACCACCTGCATGTGCACCAAGGTTCTGAGACACAAGCCATTTGGGTTACTCAAACAGCTTCCGATTCTGGAGAAGCCATGGAATTCCATCTCTATGGATTTCATTGAGCAACTTCCAGATTCCTCCGGACACACCACAATCCTCATAGTTGTGGATCGACTATCAAAGCAATGTATATTCATCCCAACAGACGACAAGGTGAACTTCCTGGAATTGGCTTGACTCTTCCTACTCCACATCTTTTCCAAGCATGGAGTTCCCTCTCACATCACTTCCGATCAAGGCTCAGAATTCGTCTCCCACTTCTTCCACTCACTCAGAAAGGCTCTCGACATCCGCCTTCACTTTACCTCCGGATACCATCCAGAAGGTGATGGCCAGACAGAATGAATGAACCAGACACTAGAACAGTACCTTTGGATCTATTGTAACTATCAGCAAGACAACTGGTCTGAACTCCTGCTGCTTGCAGAGTTCTCTTACAACAATGCTCCAAATGCTACCACCAGTGTCTCCCCGTTCTTTGCCAACAAAGGCTATCATCCGAACATCTCTGTCCATCCGGAATGAGACCTTACCTCAGAACAAGCTCGAGAGTATTCCGTTGACCTCAATTCCCTCCATCAATTCCTCCAAGAAGAAATGGCACATGCACAAAAGCAATATCAAGTGTTACGTCGAGCATTGCTTTCTAGTGTTCCACTGGCGCTCCTAGGGCTACTCCTAGTGAGACTTGGTGAGGTGGCTGATAGGTCTTATTGATGTAGCCTAGCAGACAAGGGCTTAATGATGAGGCCTTCCTGGACAGAGTAAAGCTTGAAGCAATACTTGATGGACCTAAGAGTAGGTTGTTGATTGGGCGAAGCACACGGACTAGGTGTGAACGAAAGCAGTCCCTCAACTGTGAGGCAATGGGGTTCTCAAGGGATCTGGCGGAAACCTTGGAATGGACTAGATTACAACACGAATGCGTAGAACTAGCTGAGGAGTCTCAGCATACATGGAGGGGTTTATATATCTCTACGGGAGGTGCACGGACCAAGATGGAAAGTAGGCATAAGTGGAAAATGGGAGCCCATAGAGGTTCCATGTCTAAAAGGAGAAGCGGAGAGCTGCAAGAAGAGCAGAAAGGGAGACATATGGGAGACCAGAAGAGATCCATTCCAGAAGGGATACAGAGCTCCGTGTCGCGAGAGAACTGCGGAATCAGAAGAGCAGAAGATTGAGATGAAAGTGGAAAGAGACCAAGATGTATCCAGAAGGTGGAGGGCTGACGGGACAGCAAGATCTAAGCACAGCAGATAGAAGCCTAACCGTGCTGGGAACTAGAAAGAGGATCCAGAACGAGATGGTGGGGTCCAGGTGTCTAGGGGGGCGGCATAGGGAATGAGGTAGTTGCCGAGAGGGAGAGAGAGGTCGTTCCATGGAGCTAGGGAAAAAGAGGGGATCTCGTCGAAGGACACGAAATCTGTAACATTACCCTCCTCGTAAGATTGATTCACCAAATCAAAATGTGTCCTGCTTGGAGAGGGGGTCAACCAGGGAGGAGAAACTGTTGTCGTCGAATTCTTCTTCGGAGTCAGAGCCAACTCCAGAGAGCTGGATGGAGTTTCCGTGTGAGGAACCGGGGGTGAGGTGTGGATTGGAGGGACAGCAGCCCTGAGTGTGTCCGGGAGTGGTGGAGTCGCAGTAAGGGCAAATGTATTGAGAGCATTCCGTTTGGAAGTGACCTCGTTCCCTGCAATGGAAACACCGGTATTTGCGTCAAAGACAGTTGCTAAGGGAGGAATCTGGGAAGAGGGGGTTCAGAGGAGGAATTGGGGTAGGGGGTTCGGTGGAAGGTCTACCTGCCACAAGGGTGCGAGCGATCCTGGCAGCAAGAGCTGGAAGGTTCCAGGGAATTGGAGTGACGAAGGTAGGAGTGGATTCGGGGGGAGTTGGAAGGAAGGCATTGTCAACGAGGTTATCTCCATAGCGGTAGGGAGGGTCAGGTCTCTGACTATCTCCAGCTGGAGGCTCAGGGGTAGGTGGGGAGGAGTCGACGAAGCCAGTAAAGCAAGTAAGGTCAGCTCCAGAGAGGGTGCGTAGGACATTCTGGAAGTGGAAGTAGGTGTGTCCTGGGGGGAGTTGCTCAAGGACGCTAGGGAAGCCAAGAGCCAAGAGCAATTCGAAGCAGTGGGAATGAAGTTCAAGAATGAGTCGTCCAATGTTGGCATTGCAACATTCGTAGGGAGGGGGTCTCTCCATGTAAACGTTGCGGAAGGCGATGTATACACGGTACATGGAGATGGCTCTGTGTAAGGCAGGGGAATTTCACACGAGCACATGGTCCTCGATCTGTGATGAGAGGAATGGGGTTTCAAGGAAGGTGGCATAGAGGAGGTTGTGTTGGAGTTGGGGGAGTGTGAGGATGCGTTGTGCGGAGATGTTGGACATCGGGGACTGAGACAAGAAAGAGAGAAATTTTGATTTATATAGATGGGCTCCCGAAGGCCATACCCATTTGGATTCTAAAAGAAGAGGGCAGAGTCCCATTCGAGCACTAAGGCCTTCGACTACAGGAATCTGAATTCGGAGGTACAGAGTACTGCTCACTCTGTTTGGGAGTCACCCCAATTGGCAGCAGCAGCGGCCATTCCCCAGGCATCAGTGGTGCCGTCATAGCTCCAGTTTGGGGCTCTGACATGAGTGGGGGGAATGAGTCCGAACTCAAAGTGTCTACCTAAAACGTCAATCATCCACACATAAGGTGTGGAGGGGAAGCGGAAGCGAGAGAGGAAGTAGAGACTGGCCATAGCAAAGATGAAGATCATCTCGGGAGTGGAGAGAATGACCTGCATGATTGAGTCTAGGGGGAGTCTGGAGTTTTGAAGACATCGTTGCGTCTCATTTTATAGGCTCTGAGGATGTATTTGGCATGGGTGAGATTGGAAGGTGGTTCCCAGGTGTCTTCCGACGGGGGATAGCCTTCCCAACGGACACAGAATTGGCAGTGAACGGAGGTGCCTCTGTGGGCGACGATGGATTCTACTGTGTATTCTTCTTCTCCTTGGATCTCTGAGGGGGGAGGTCGGTTGAAGTTTGGGCCATGTTCGGGGGTTTCCTGATAGGTGGATAGTAGCAAAGCATGGAAGACCGGATGGATCTTCCATGTCGGCGGAAGTTGGAGGCAGTAGGAAAGTGGGGATAGAACTTGTTCGATTTTGAAGGGGTCTTCTCGGCAAGGGGCGAGTTTCTTAGATTGGTAGTGGAGTTTCAGGTTGCGGTTATCTAACCACACCTTATCTCCAGCTTTCCAAGGGGTGAAACAGGAGTTAATGTGGTCTTTTACAAGAAGGGCTGCTTTGGTGTGGGCTTCAATGGCTTCTGATCGGGTGGCGTCAAGGAGTTTGAGACGTTTTTCTAATTCGGAAAGGAAGGTTTGTCCTATTTTTGGGTAGGCACAGGGTTCGTAGCCCATCATGAGAGAGAATGGGGTTTGATTGGTAACAGAGTGGGTGGCAGAGTTGTGAGAGAATTCTGCCATGGGGAGGAGTTCCACCCATTTGTCAGGTTGATCGGAAGAAAATAGGCGGAGATAGGTTTCGAGTTCCTGGTTTACCCGTTCAGATTCTCCATCAGTTTGGGGGTGGTAGGCGGTGGAGAGGGCCACGTCATAATTTAGAAGGTGGGCAAGTTCTCAGGCGAATGCCGAGGCGAATTGAGGTCCCCGATCAGAGATGACTTTGTCATGGAGGCCGAATCTAGAAAAGATGTGCTGGAAAAAGATAGAGGCGATGTCCGCAGTGGAGGTGGTTTTATTGCAAGGGCGGAAAATTACCCCCTTAGTAAGGCCATGGTCGACCACAACCAAAATAGAATTGAAGCTGGCAGAGAGGGGTAGATTGGTGATAAGATCCATGGAGATTTGTTGGAAAGGGCAGGTGGCAGTGGAGGGGATTGGAGCGAGGGCGGGAGCGCTGGGGTGAGTGTTGATCTTGCAGGCCTGGCATGGAGTGCAGCCGGCGATGAATTTGTGGACAAAGGTGGTGAGGCCAGGCCACCAGTAGTCCTTTTGAAGAAGGTTGACAGTGCGGAAGTAGCTGCCATGACCTCCTGCGGGGGACTCGTGGATTGAGGAAACGAGTTGGTGACGGGCAGGTTTGGGAATGTAGAGGTGCGATTTGTAATAGAGGGCGCCATTGTTGAAGTACCAGTCATGAGGGGCTGAGCACGGAAGAGGGACAGTGTCTGACTCCATGGCGCACAGCGTGTCAATGACAAATTGGTCAGATGGGGTTGATTCGGCAATTTTGCCGGCGAGTGCTGCATCTAGGAGTTTAATCTGGAGTCCTGGGAGGAGGGTTTGTTCAGAGTTATCCGAAGAAATATCAATGTCGTGGAGATGGGATAGTGTGTCAGTGGGACCCATTTGGGAGCCAGGGACGTGTACCCAGGAGAGGTCAAAGTCTTGGAGGAACATTTGCCAGCGTGCCTGTCGATGGGTGAGGTTGCAGGATTCCTTGAAATAAGTCAAGTTCTTGTGATCCATAAGGATCGTGACACAGTGGGAAGTTCTGGTAAGGTAGTGGCGCCATTCGGTGAGGGCTTGTATGACTGTGAGAAGTTCCCGATCATAGATATCGTAGTTCCACTCAGCTGGAGCAAAGATTTTGGAGAAATAGGCACATGGGTGAAGGTCACCGTTGGAATCCTTTTGCATGAGGACCGCTCCGGAGGCGGTTAGGGAGGCGTCAGTCATGACAAAGAAAGGTTTGTCAGTGTCAGGAAAGGAGAGTACCGGGCAGTGTAAGAAAGGATTCTTAATTTTGGCGAATGCTTCCAAGTGGTCAGGGGTCCATGTCCAAACAGCCTTCTTGTGGGTTAGGCTCAGGAGGGGTTTGGTGAGGTCAGAGAAACTGGGAATGAATTTCTGGTAGAAATTGCAAAATCCGATGAAGGATCGGACTGCCTTGACATTGCGGGGGTTCCCCCATTGTTCAATGGCATTGAGTTTGGTGGGGTCCATGCAAATGGAGCCAGGGGTGATGACGAGGCCAAGGTATTCAACTTCCTTGGTATCGAAGGTGCACTTAGCGAGTTTCAAGGCCAGGCATTGTTCGCATAAGCGTTGAAGAACTCGTTTGGTTCATTCCTGGTGAAGGGAGAGATCGTCCTTGGAGTGTATAAGCATGTCATCCATATAAATGATAAGCCACCCCTCCTCAATGAAGTTGGCGAAAGTATGGTTCATGTAGGCTTGGAATGTGGCCGGGGAGTTGCAAAGTCCAAAAAACATAACTGTGGGCTTGAAGAGTCCAAATGGGGTGGCTTGCTCAAGTAAGGGGACTTTGGAAGGATCAATGGTGTCGGGGAATTGAACATTGAACTTGGTGAAGAGTTTGCTGTGTTTAAGTTTGTCTACCAAGTTGGAGATGAGGGGCAGGGGATAGGCATTTTTAACCGTATGAAGGTTAAGGTAACAATAATCTTGGCAGGGTCGAAGGGTGCTGTCTTTCTTGGGGACGAAGAAAAAGGGGGTGGCTTGTGGGGATTGAGAAGGATGTATTCGTCTGTTCTTCAGATGTTCATTGATAAAGGCCTTGCAGACCTCTTGCTCAGCCAGATTTAATGGGTAAGATTTGGCGCGTCAGGGGACAAAGGAGTCTTTGAGTTGTATGGCGTGGTTGAAGTCACATGAGGGAGGGAGGCTGTTGGTATCATGGGCTTGGAAGATATCGGCGAATTCCTTATAGATGGAAGGGAGTTCACGTTCTGCTTGTCTGGCTTGTTGGGCCAGGTCAGTGGAGATGGTCATTTTGCAAACTCCAATGGTGACGGGGATGTGTTTCATTCGTCTGAGAATGAGTTCCTCTAATTTCTCGTTTGGGTCGATGGCGAGATATTGAATGAGATACTGCTGGTAGAGGGCATCTGGAGAGTCATGGCGAGGGGCAGTTTGCATTTCAGGAATGTCTATTTTTCCAGAAGTCCAATTGATGATAGGATTGACTTCTTGGAGCCAAGGTAGGCCAAGGATGAGGTTTTTGTTTCCTAGATGGACAACATAGAACCATCATTGTTCCTCTCCTCTGCCTAGGCGAAGGGTGAGTTGTACTCTGAATTGTATAATGCCTTTAGCGTTGGGGAACCTGTCTGCGTTGTGGGCAGAGATGGGGGTCTTGAGTCGTTCTTTGGGCCAGTGGTTTCTGGCAATGAGGTCATGGTCGATGAAGCATGAGGTGGCCCTGGAATCAATAAGGGCTGGCAAGTCAACGATTTGTCCCAAGGAACCAGAGTAGAGTGATGCAGGTATTTTCATAGAGTGAGACTTACTACTGGTTACAAAGATGGGTCTAATAGAGTGGGAAGGTGATGACATTGGAGCATCCCTTCCTTTTAAAAATCCTGTTCTGTGACGATGGGTTCAGGGACCTCTCAGGTTTGAACATAATTGATGGTTTCTCCCTCCTCATCGACGTTGTTGTCGTAGAGGACTCATAGAGAGTGGAGAATGTCTGTGTTGGAAAGTTTGTCATTGGTTTTCAACTGGTTGATGTAGTCCTGCACCTCATCTTTGGGTGGAGGGGACATTTCTGTGGCTCTAATGTTTTGAGCCGGGGGTTTCCTAGTAAATGGAGGTTTGGTGGTTCCTCCATGAGTGTGGTTCCTAGTGCTGCATCCTTTCTTGTGGCATACAAAGCAAAGGTTGTCCCTGATGTGTTTTGTGCGTTGCGCGGGGGTGAGGTAGATTTGATCTACATCCATAGCGTTTGGGTCATGAGAGGGGCCCGAGTTGTGTGAGGTCCTGGTAGGATATCCTCTGCTTCGTAATTGTCACATGCATTTAGCAATGTCAAAAAAGTGTCCCACCTTTTTGAGCCATTCCTTGTGGGAGGTGGGCTCACTAGGGAGTGCAGCCATTTTGAAAGCAATGTTGGGGGAGACGGCTTGACTAAGCATATCCATGAGGACATGCTCATTGTTGGGGTGGTCGAGGCCAGCTTGGGATGCTTCTAGTTCAAAATCGGCTTTAAACTCGTGGAAGTCGCTGTGGTAAGTGGAGTCTTCCTGTTGAATGTTGGCGAGACGGTTCTGGCTTTTCGCATGAAGGTCCGTAGTGAGGAACACTTCATTAAAGTGAGACAGAAGTTCTGTGAAGGTCTTTTTCTCGGCTGGCACGCTTTCATCATCCAGCTTCATGAGCCAACCTTCGGAGAAGGAGGCTCCTTGTCCCTTGCCCATTCTGTTGAGCAGGGTCAGGGTTTTAGCCTGATCATTATACTTCAATGCATTCATAGCGAAGTATCCTTTCATGGCAAGGATCCATCTGTTGGCATCCTCTTGTTTGCCAGAAAATTCTTCTGGGAGACCCACCTTAAGTTCTCCTTGGGAAGCCATGTTGTCCTTGATGTGAGGGAGTTCGATATCCGGGTTGGGATCTGGGTTGGGGTCTGGTTCAGGCGCAGCTGGGGGTAGCGGGTTGTCTCGGAGGTATTCTGTGAGAGCTACCTGATATTGTCAGTGGCATTCTTCCTGTTCGTTAAGGGAAGGATTCTGGGGCTCGTCAACACCAATGCTAGGGTTCAACTCCTGTGGAGGATCCATAGTGGCTGGTTTGGTGGAGAGGGAAGGTGGGGTGGTAGAATGGAACAGGGAAGATCGAGAGATGGGCAAAGGCCTAGCAGTCGGGGTGGACAGATGAGGAGACTGGGTTTGCCTGTAGGGGGCCCCGAGAACCTGAGGTTGCTGTCTGGGTTGGGACACGGTAGGTGGTGGGGAATTCTCAGGAGAAGCTTGTGAGGCTTCCAAGGAAGAGTCTAAGTCAGGTTCGGGGTCTCGCTGACTGAGTAAGTCAGTGAGGTTGATTCTGCATGTGGTGGGGGTGGGCACACTCTGAGTGTGAAAGCTGGAGTGGAAAAAAAGCTAGTTCTTTTGTTACGTCAAGCATTGCTTTCTAGTGTTCCACTGGCGCTCCTAGGGCTACTCCTAGTGAGACTTGGTGAGACAGCCGATAGGTCTTATTGATGTAGCCTAGCAGACAAGGGCTTAATGGTGAGGCCTTCCTGGACAGAGTAAAGCTTGAAGTGATACTTGATGGACCTAAGAGTAGGTCGTCGATTGGGCGAAGCACACAGACTAGGTGTGAACGCAAGCAGTCCCTCAACTGTGAGGCAACAGGGTTCTCAAGGGATCTGGCGGAAACCTTGGAATGGACTAGATTACAATGCGAATGCGTAGAACTAGCTGAGGAGTCTCAGCATACATGGAGGGGTTTATATATCTCTACGGGAGGTGCACAGACCAAGACGGAAAGTAGGCATAAGTGGAAAATGGGAGCCCGTAGAGGTTCCATGTCTAAAAGGAGAAGCGGAGAGCTGCAAGAAGAGCAGAAAGGGAGACATACGGAAGACCAGAAGAGATCCATTCCAGAAGGGATATGGAGCTCCATGTCACAAGAGAACTGTGGAATCAGAAGAGCGGAAGATTGAGATGAAAGCAGAAAGAGACTGAGATGTATCCGGAAGGCAGAGGGCCAACGGGACAGTGAGATCTAAGCACAGTGGATAGAAGCCTAACCATGCTGGGAACTAGAAAGAGGATCCGGAATGAGATGGTGGGGTCCAGGCATCTAGGGGGGTGGCATAGGGGATGAGGTAGTTGCCAAGAGGGAGAGAGAAGTCATCCCATGGAGCTAGGGAAAAAGAGGGGATCTCGTCGAAGGACACGAAATCTGTAACATCAAGGACCTGCTGACACTAGACACATTCTGGCACCAGACTTCAAAGTTGGTGACCAGGTATTCATTAAAGCAAAGTACTTCTGATCAACCCGGCCCTCTAAGAAACTATCTGAAAGGAACTTAGGGCCATATGAAATCATCACTCAAGCTGGAACTGTTTTCTTCACCCTCTGACTTCCAGATACCATGAAAGCCATATGTCCAGTATTCCATGTATCACAACTAGAACCTTCTGTCCCCAACACAATCCCCAACCATGTACAACCTCCGCCACCTCCAATCGAAGTTGATGGGGAACCAGAGTATGAAATCTCTGAGATCCTCGATTCTAAGATTGATCACAGGAGACACAACTGCAAGTTGCTCTACCTGGTGCACTGGTCCAGATATGAAGGGACTGAAGAAGAAACATCTTGGTTACTGGCTACCGAACTTGATCACACCTTGGAACTCATTGCCAACTTTCATCTCCAATATCTGGGCAAGTCCGGTCCTCACGCCAGCTTGTGACGTGACCAAAATTACAATCAATTTCTTTATTTTACAAGAGGGCAGCGGGGACACTACACTACACTTCACTTCCATCTGCATCTGTACTGGACTCTGCTTCCTCCTCCTCCTCCTCCTCCTCCTCCTCATCTAGCCTCCTCAACTCTGCCTTCAATCCTTCCCTTATCTCCTCTGCCTTTTCCTCCTCTAACTCCACCACCTCTTCTTCTTCCACATCCGGAATTCCTTCCGAGCCCTCCAACAATTCCTCCCCATACAACTCCTCTGCCTTCAACTGGACCAGTTGGTCCAGAAGAAAGTTCTGATGGTGAAGGCGCTGGTTCTGCACCCTCACCGTCCCCTCCAATGCCTTGATGGCGTCCATGATCCCTCCTATCAACTTGGTCCAATCTGGACCTCCCTTCTCCGAAACCCTCAATCCTCTGGCCTCCATATCCTCCGACCAAGCCTTCTTCTTGTTCGGCTGCTCCTGATCATCCTCCGCCTTCCACTTCCACCTTAGTGCCTTTTCCATCCCCAGCTGCTTGCACTTGCCCTTCACAGCCTTACATGCCTTGCAAGACATTGACTTCCCCTCCGTTGAGACCTCACACTCCCACCCTTTTTCCTCACACCTCCGGCACCCCAGCTCCAGCACTTTGAGCATAACTGCCTTCCCCTTGCCCTTGCTGGGTCCAGTGCTCTGCTCCGCCTGGATTTGCTTGGCCTATCGGAAGTTAGCACCATTTGGCAGACAACAAAGTGCTTATCCTTTTTTGAGCTGCCTCTTCCACAGCCTTATGCTTGGCTGCCTCTTTGGCCTTCAGACATGCCCTCGCCTCCTCTTCCTCCACCTTATGATGGGCTTCTGCTGCCTTCTTCTGCTCCTCCACTTCCTCTGCCTTCCTCCACTCTTCCACCTCTTTGTGCACCACTTGGCATTGTCTCTTCTCTGCGTTCTTCACTTCAAACAGCATGTCAGGGTCATTGTTGTTGTAGACAAGGCACTCTTCAGGCCAGGTGCAGATATCTTGGAGATAGGAAAAGTCGGACATGGTGATGGTTGATGAGAAGGAAGTGCAAACAGGACACCCTGAACTTTATACCCCCATTATATTTTCGGACTCTGAATTCCAACTCCACATTGTGTTCCTCACTTTGGCCTTCAAGGGTTCAGGCCTAAAGGGGGAATACTGTCATATCCTGCACAATTGACCAAGTCCATTCCGGTCTTCCGAGTCACTTCTGGATTTATCAGACACCAACTCCAATGCATTCTCGATCAAGGCACATCTCCTAACCTCCGGATTCTTATCAGGGATTTATTTCATCACTCTACATTTCACTTATCTCCATCCATACTAGTTTCATAGCATTCTAGCCACTGATCCTATGAACCTGCACCACAGGTCCAATCTCCGAACAGCCAATGCGCAGCCTCACATTTGTATAATTACTCAGCTCTGTTCCTCCGTGACAAATCCTGTCCACCTTTGTAGTATAAGTACTGTACTCCCTGAGCCATGTATTCCCTAAGTTTGAATATCAACTAAGATACCACTCCTCTCTGATCCTCCACTCAAGTCTTTGACTCTCCTCTGACCCCTACTCGACTTTGTTGCTGTGCAATGTTAAAGTCATTACCTCCAAGTTACCTCTGAACTCCAAAATTCAGGACCAGACTTAGGCAAGGGCACAGTGTTCCTCTTCAAGTCACTGAAGCCAAGTCCCATCTGACAGCTAGTCTCCGGAAGTTCTGGAGTTAGTTCAGGAGTTGACCTGGTCTTGACAACTGTAAAGCCAGGCTCAGCCACAGTATGCTACTGTGATGCACTTGGCCAACACCAGAATCACAGACATTTACTATACAACACAATACCATAGAGATGGACTGGGCTGAGATATTCTACTATGATGTATTCAGCCAAGACCACTTCCACAGACCCCACCAAATAGCTAGGCCCAGCCAACACAAGATCTACAAGATTTATTATGCAAGACAATGCCAGATCCATGGATTCAGCCATACAGCTGGGACCAGCCACAGCATGGTTAGTTTGGGCCCCCAGCCAAAACCAAATGCATGAAAATTCAGCCAATTGGACAACATCCTTAGCTTGGCTTGGCCTTGGCCATACTGTTCAGCTGACATAACCCCAGAATTGAGATTGGCCAGGTGGCTGCATGCTGTTACAGATTTCGTGCCCTTTGAGGAGATATCCCCTTTTTCCCTCACTCCTTACAGCGACTTATCCATGTCTCTGGATGATTACCTTGTCCCCTACATGGCTCCGCTTGACTCTTGGACACCCCTATCCAGATCCAGGTTCTCCTTTTAGATTCCCTGTATGGTTAGGCTTCTATCTGCCATGCTTAGATCTCACTGTCCCATCAGCCTTCCACCTTCCGGATACATCTTGGCCTCTTTCCACATTTGTCTTGATCTTCTGTACATTCCAACTTCTGCTCTTCTGACTCCACAGTTCCTTTGTGACATGGAGCTCCATATCCATTTGGGAACAAATCTCTTCCTGTCTCCCATATATCTCCCCTTTCTGCTCTTTGTGCAGCTCTCCACTCCTCCTTTTAGTCATGGAATCCCTATGGACTTCCATTTTCCACTTATGCCACTATTCCATCCTGGTCTGTGTGCTTCCCTTAGAGGTATATAAACCCCTTCATGTATGTTGGGATTCCCCAGCTAGTTCTACACATTTGCATTGTAATCTAGTCCACCTCCAAGGTTCCTTCTCAATTCCTTGAGACTTCATCACCCCTCAGTTAAGGGATTACTTGCATTCACACCTAGTCCATGTGCTTTGCCCACTCAATGACCTACTCCAAGGTCCATCAAGTATCACTTCAAGGCAATACTCTTGTCCAGGAAGGCCACTTCAATAAGCCCTTGCCTGCTAGGCTACATCAATAAGACCTATCAGCCACTTTCCCTCATGGAACTCCTGAAAGCAATGCTCAATATAACACATGCTGATCAGCTCAGCTGACACCAAATCCAGGCCATATGCATATCTACCACATCTCCATACACCTGGGCTCAGCCAAGCAACACCATACCAGTAAGCCCAGCCAACTTCAAGTCTACATGTGAAACTATCTATCACATAGCTGTGGATCTGGCATTGGCCAGGGCCTACTACCCAGGTACTCCCAGCCAATGCCAGACTCACAAGTAATTAGCATGTAACCTAATTCCACATACAACTTTGGCTATGCCCTGCCACCTGGTGCAAATGGCTAATACCAGATCTGCGAAGCATTATATAACATGCTCAACTACCACTTACTCATAATATATGGGTCAACACAAGGATATCATGCTGATATTGGATCATGTGATGTCATCATGTGACAGTTCATTCACTCTTAGCCTTATCAATGGAGCATTCACTGTCATTCCATAACAATGTGATTAGTCATGTGACTAGATCATGTGATCATTAATGAAGTGAACTCACCCTGTCAATGCCATTACTCACTCATTAGCATTCCCTGAATGTTATAGATCTGGTCCCATGTTCACATACTTGGCCACATCCATACTGCATTACTTGGCCAGCCTGTGGCCAGACCCAGAAATACATTCAAATGTACATGCAGATAGAACCAAAAGTGTGACTCTTTCTGACTGAAGGGTCTGCACATCTTCCATGCATTTAAGACATTCATGACAGACAGCAGGTTCCACTTCAACAATGGAGACATATGTGCCTGGTGCAAAGCCCAAGGAACCACACACCACATAGTCATGGCATACACACCGTGGATCAATGGTCTAGTTGAGAATGCCAACAGGAAACTGCTAGGATGGCTAAAACACCTCTGCAACCCTGGCCTCAGTGAGGATGACTATGAGCAGGTGAAATCCGAGGACATTACCAAGGCATGGCCTGACCATTTCAATACTGCTATCTGTCAGCTCAATAAACAGATCATCCCATCGCTACAGTTCTCCCTGAAAGAGCTACTACTGGGCTTTGTCATCAATACTGCATGAACACCCCCCACCATATTGACATCAGAGCCCACACAACACAATGTCAATGTGCAAATGGCGTATATTGATCAACAACACCTGGATGGAGCAAACCATGTGGTCCTTCACGCAATCAAACAGAAAGCAGCATTCAACTGCAAAGTATAGGCATCAGGAAAATTTTGAAGTGCAGGTATACCTAGATAGATATGATCAAATGGTTGTCAGTTTGATATCAACAAATAAGTGTATATATAGCATTATCTTTTTCTAATCACAATGTTGATAAAT
>JBBPMA010000978.1:0-14689 GCA_038090075.1 Xanthoconium purpureum | reverse complement strand
GTTGATTTTGTAAGATATTGATTTTACTTTTTTATATAAGTATATAGCTGCAAAGAGCTGGTAGAATAATTCTTGTCCAAGTGGTGAAAAAGTGATTTATATGATTATATGGTAGTATGGAATTAGTATTCCTGAAACATTTGTGGTCAATATAGAATAATAACTTACAAAACAAACAACAAAGTTTCCACTTAGTTCTAGCCAAAAACCTTTTCATGTACTGGTGGCCAAAGATAAGAAAGTGGAAGAGGTCCCACAACCCTTACTGAATAATCAATATTTCCATAATAAATGACCAGCAACAAGAAGATACTTTATGGTGATATTTGATTGCTAGAATGATATTTATAATAACTGCTATCTTGCTATATTCAATCATTTAATGATTCTATTCAAGCAACACAATATAATACTAACAATATAGAAGAATTTTTCATCATAAGCAAGATTAGAAAGGGGAGGTGTGAGTGCCTGTCAAATTGTCAAAGGCTGTGCTATAATAAATGGTATTCTTCCTAAAGTTTTATCTTATATTCTTTGTGGTTTGCTTCAAGTCATGGAATGCATATTAGAAAAGCTACAGGCATTGAGTATAAGATTATTTTATTTCCTCACCAAAAATATGCCTTAATATCATATGGAATGTTGTGTAAAACATCAGAAGTCATTCATGAGTTCAATAATATACACAGCCTAAGGATTTATATATCAGTGATGGACACCCATAGTAATACCACCCAATGTCTTTGTTCTTTCTTTATTAATGAGTGACGTGACTTTGTTTGTTCTTTAAAAAAAGATTAACTCATAAAATGATGAACTATGATCTTGAATTTTCCTTGTGTTCTGCTGGAAATGCTATACCATGTAATAGAAATGCTGCAAATCTTGTTTATACAATGGCTTACTACTTTGAGAACTTAGCATGGGTTAGAACATACATTTAATAGTGCCTTTCACTCACTTCTTGTTTCACTCTATCCCACCATCCATTAATCTTTATCTTGACTTTAATATATATTCCATAGTGCAACTGTTTTGGCTTGTAATTTTTACCTTTTACTTTCAAACACTTGAAGAGAGCTTGGTGTTGTTCTGGATTAAATCAGAAAGAGCTAATAGTAATAGCCTGGGTAAAAAGTTTTAAAAATTTAAATACCTACTGATAGGAAAATTCAGGACAAGGATATGTGTTCACAAAAAAACCCTTCACCAATTCAGAAATCCATGTCACAAGGGATCAACAGACTTTATGTTTTTCCAGCATTCATTTTTAATTCCATCCATAATGTCTCTGCCATTTCTTGGAAATGAGTTGTCATATAGTCCAGAAATTGAGATTGGATTTGTCAGTTAATAGAATGTGCATTTCCTATATGAGAGTTTGGCTGGGATCTCCATGCCAAGGTCATCTCAAAGTGTCTGAAACCATTCCTGCAGCAAGGAGAACTAAGGCAGCACTAAGGCCAGGTGAAGTCCATTCTTTATCTATGAGAATTTTATTGGGTTAGAAAGGCAGGTGGTATGTAAGGAAACTCACTCATTATATATCATAGGCCACTAGAACATTGTTGAGAGTGGATAGAAGCTTTTAAACAGAGTTTCTGGATTCATAGGAGTTGGAGCACCCCAAATGATGGGTGTGAGCTTTAGATAAACTAGGCTGGCAGATAAGTTGTTATCTCCACAATAGATTTGGAGATAAATTTCTACTTCTTGGTTTACACATTCAATTTCTTCATTAGTTTGAAAATGGTAGGTGGTGAAAAGGGTAAGGTTTATAGTTGAGGATTCTTCCAAGTTCTTTGACAAAGGTGGAAGTGAATTGTGGTCCATGGTCACTAATGATTTTGTTGTATAGACTTATTAATCTAAAGGAAGTCCTGTGGAAAAAAAGAGGGGCAATGCCTTTGGCAGTGACTGTTTTGTTGGTAGGGCAAAGAATTACCCCCTTAGTAAGCCCATGATCTACCATGACCAAAAGAGAATCAAATCCACAGGAGAGAGGGTGATTAGTGATAAGGTCATAGGAGAGTTGTTGGAAGAGATGGAATGTGAAGGATTTAATGGAAGAGAGAGAAGGGATAGTAGGGTGTGTGTTTGACTTATTCTATTGGCAAATAGTGCATTCTTCAATGTATTTTTATATTTGGAAAGTCCAGACCACCAATTGTCAGCAGATACAAGTTGTTATGTGAGTTGACAGACTTGCATTGAGGTCAAGGGTTTACTTACTCTGAGGGAGGTACTCACAAAGAGACACAACATCCTCAAAGAAATCTCTGGGTTTAAGGACAAAGAAGTAGGGAACAGTGACACAACCAGATGAGTTGTGGGTCACAAGACTGATGCTATTATTGTGTAGAACAAGAATGAGGAGAGAGTACAGGCTGGGCAAGTATTTAAGTACTATGGATTACCTAAGAGGAATGTTGTAGAACAGTATGGAAGGTTGGGGACACATGACTACTGTGAGAGAAATAGTCAGGAAAGAGGACAGTCCTGTAGAAGAATACAATACTAGAGAGAGAGAAGTATAGGAGAAGATTGTGAATCAAAGGTAAGTAAGTAGTTGTCCATCCTCTCATGATAAGGAGCAAAGCGAGAGCATGGTTGCCACGTTATATGAATGAGAAAGAAAGTATGTGAAAGAAAAAGTATTGTAACACCAATTGTCATATTTTTGGAAACTTCAATTGGCCCCTAGTACAGGTGATGATTGAAGCAGATTTTCAGGCTCTGACATTGAGATCTTAATAAGATGCATGGTCACTCCTGTGCATCCTACCTTACTTTCTTGACATCCGTATCTCTCCTTTCTCTCTCCTGCACTCATTTCTTGCATCCAGCATGCATGGCTCCTTGCACTTCAGCCAGATTATCCCTTTCCAACCTAGAGATCAGTTGCCATTTCCTTGATCCCTTAGAGGGTGATCTCCTCCCCTTAGATGCCCTTTCAAGCTACAATTCTGATCTCCATTCTTGAACTTAGGATGAGGACCATGAGGATGAGTATGTCTCCCTCTGCATCTCTTTAACTAATCTGGTTTGGAAAGTGGAGAATGTCTTAGACATTGTTCTTTGCCCTCCCATTGATGAGGAACCAGTGTTGATTTTCCTTTTCACCTCTTTCCACTGCCCAGCAACCACCTGTCCTTACTCAGGGGGCTTTTCATATGCTAGTTCCTTGTTATAGCTGAAACATTGCAGGAGGCAGGCCCTCTTGTGCTCTGCCCCACCAATTATTCTGGGTCCTGCTGCCCCTCTCTGGTTTTACCCAGTCCTTCCAACCTGTTGCAGATCATGCTATGAATTCCTCCTTGTCAGCAAGTACCCACCATCCTCAAGCCCCTGCTGCTCTGCTGGGCCCCACAAACACTCAGGTTCCTGTGGATTCAGCTCCATGTCACAAAGAAAATGCAGAATTAGAAGTGGAAGAAATATGGAATGTATGGAAAGCCATAACAGAACTGGAAAGAGGGTGATAGAGCACAGCACATAGAAGCCTAACTGTGCTGTGAGACTGAGACCAACATGGAATCTAAAAGGAGAATCCAGATCTGGATGGGGGTGAGTGGGGAGATGTGTATAATTCAATGGCAAGGAGATGTGACATGGAAGTAAGGGAAGGTGGATATCTTCTTAATGTTTATAATGAAAGGAATATTCAACATAAGAGAGAAAAGCAAAATTACACAGGAAGAAGATGTAGATGGTGAGCACGATTCCAAGCCAGAGGAAGGGAGATCACTGGGTTGCATATACAGGGGGGTACTTCACTAAAAGTTGTTACATCAAGCATTGTTCTCTAGTTATAAGTGGTAGGACACTCTTTGGGCATGAATGGGCTTAGATGAGTTCCTGGTAAAGTGGGCTAATAGGTCTTATTGAAGGTGCTTAGCAAGTGAAAGGCTTATTGGAGTGGCCTTTCTTGGATGAGTAGTATGCCTTGAAGCAATACTTGAGAGATCCTAAAGAGAATTGGTGAATGGGCAAAGACCATGATTAAAGTGTTAATGCAAGTAGTCCTTTCTCCTGAGGAACAGACAGGGGTCTCAAGGAACCTGAGAGAACCTTGGAATGGACTAGATTACAACATGAATGCATTCCAAAGGAGTAGTGCAAGTTAACATCTACAACCAGAGTACTAAGTGAATGCATAGAACTAGCTGTGGGATCTCAGTGTACATGGAGGGGTTTATATACCTGTAAAGTAAATGTACAAACCAAGGAAACCCTAGTACCAGAGATAGAAATGGGGATCTGTTGGGAGTCCATGAACTGTAAATGGAGAGACTGAATACCATAAAAAGAAAGTGGGAGCCTGAGGGAGAGATTGCTTTGTGAAGATGACCATGCTCCATCCAATAGAAAGGAAGTGGAGTGTTGTATGTTCCTGGAATACCAAAGAAGAGGTGGAGAGCCACAAGAAGAGCAGAAGAGGGAACATATGGGAGACTGATGGATTGCTGTTCTAGAAGGGATAGCAGAACTCCATGTTGCAAGATAAATGCAGAGTCAGAAGAGTGGAATAGAATATGGAATGTATGAAGAGCCATGATGTTTCTGGATAGAGACTGAGAATACTCAGTGGATAGAAGCTAAACCAAGTATGAAGACCAAGAAGGGAATCCAAGACAGACAAGGACTTGGAGGGTGGGTGTTATGCAAGTCGACAGACTTGTGTTGAAGTCAAGGGTTTACTTGCTCTGAGGGAGGTACTCACAAAGAGACACAACATCCTCAAAGAAGCTTCAGGTCAGGAGAACAAGGGAACTAAGGTCAAGGTCACAATCAGGCAAGTTGTGGATTGCAAGGCTGATGCTGTGATTGCATAGAACAAGAATAAGGAAAAGGTACAAGCTGAGTGGGTATTTAAGTACTATAGGTTATGTAAGAAGAACTCAGTAGAACTATATGGGAAAGTGGGGACACGTGACTACTGTGACAGAAGTAGTCAGAGGAGAAGACAGTCCTGTTAGGAAAGTGAGGTGCTAGAGAGAGAAGAGTGTAGGAGAAGACAGAGAGTTGAATGTAAGCAAGTAATTGTTCTCCTCCTCATAATAAGGGAAAAGATCATAATATACTCGGCATGTTATATGGATGAGGAAGAAGGTATGAAAGAGAAAAAGTATTGTAACAGTGGGAGGCTAATGGGGTATCAAGATCTAGGGGAGCAATGGTGGATTGGAGCCTAACCATGCTGTAAGACAGTACTGGGTGGGATTCCAGGAGTGGAATCCAGAAATAGACATTCCATTATATGAAAGGTCAGTCATTGATGTTGTCTAGGGAAGGTAGGCCTAGAGAGAAGGGTACTAGGGGGGAGTACTGGGGTATTCTGCTTGGAATATGCACTAGGGGTGGTGCAGAGGGGGAGGTGTCAGGGATTTCCATGGGTCTGGTGGTGGAACCAGGTAAATCTGTAATATTAGCTCCTGTCCAAGATTGATTCACCAAATCAATACCAAATGTCTTATCTGGGAAGGGAAGAGAGATTGGGGAACTACTGGAGTGGAGGCATCAATCCAAGAACACAATGAGGGTCCTGGCAGAGAAGGTGAGAGGGTTATCCCTGGGGGTGTTGATGAAAGAGCTGTGGTGGGCAGGGATCTGCCTAGGAGGGAGATTGAGTATTATCTGGATCAGAAGAGCTGGGGACCCAGGTGGTGATATGGGGTGGGTCCAATAGGAGGATGTCTGGCAAGAAGGAGGTAGGATTCCTCCAGAAGGTGGGGGCTGAAGGTGGCCATGGCCAATGCTAGTAATTGGGTGTGGTCTGGGTGAATGGGGGTCATGGCAAGGCTAAAAGAGACAGGCAAGGGGGATTTTCCAGTGAAACTAAGGGGAGCTGGTCAGGGGGTTCGTACAAGCACTAAGACCTTTGCCAGTGGAGTGGTCTGGTGGGGAAGCATCTGGGGCAGCTTCCTTAGTTTTGTTGATTGTGGTGTTATAAAAGTGGAGGATCTGATCCTGACGAGGTTTGTAGTCTAGTTGAATGTTGAGGAGTAAGGAGATGTTACCCATGTGCCAGTTGATGAAGGGTTGGGCAGCTTGGAGCCAGTGGTGCCTGAGAATGAGGTTCTCATTTCTGATGTTGGTTATGTAGAACCAACAGATCATCTGTTGGGACTGGATATGAAAATGAAGGTGAACCTTCCATCTAACAGTATAGGCAGGGGTATTGTTGAAGCCTAGAATGATAACAGGCACATGAAGTCAGTGTTTGGGCCAGGAGTGAAGGGTAACGAATTTGTGAAAGATAAAGTATCTGGAGGTTCCAGAGTCAACAAGGGCTAAGGTTGGTGTGTGTCTCCAGTTATTGCAGTGAAAGAGGGAGACCAGAATGTGGAGGAAACTAATGGTGGTGGGTTCCATGGGTTTGTCTTCAAAGAACAAGAGAGAAGAGGAGTTGGAGGAAGGAGCATATTCTAAATTCTTAGGTTCATTGGATCTGGAGTGGGTGGAATGGGATTCAATGTGGTCCTTCTAGACTAGGGAAAGAATGGGTCTGTAGGGCAGTTATCATTCTGGGGCTTGTCAACCATGGGGAAGTGCTGCTGTTCCTCATTGAGGATGGGAATGAGTGTTTCTGGGGGTACTATGGGAGAAGGAAGGTGGTCGTTCTGGGACTTATCAACTATGGGGGAGTGCTGCTGTTCCATGTCACAGGGGGGACCAGAATGAGTGTTTCTTGGGGTGCCATAGAAGAGGAAAGATGGTTGTTGGTGATCAGGGGTAAGGGGTGTTTCCTTCTTTGACAGCAGTAAGTGTGTTTTATAGGAAAATTACCCCCTTGCTTAGATTGGTTCACTAAACCAAATTTAAAATCCAGTTCAGGAGGGCCAATTTGGCAAGAGAAAGGCATTTTGTGGAAGCCCATGTTTAGGTATGGGTGTGGGAAAGCATGGGCCAGAGATGTGGGTCTTTGAGGGCAGTTTGAGTCTGGATAGTTGGAGTTCTTTTGTTTGATTAAGGTCATTATCCAGAGATGGACAGAATTCTTTTGTTGATGGTCCATTGTCTGGAAGTGGACCAAGTTCTTTTGTTGAAGGTCCAGTGTCCAGAAGTGGATAGAGTTCTTTAGTTGAAGGTCTGGTGTCTGGGAGCAGACAGCATTTCTGTGTTGGATGATCAAAGTTGTCTGAAGATGGATGATCACAGGTTCTTGGTGCAGTGTCAAAGGAAAGTGGGCAGGAAGGCCTCTGAAGTGAGAGTCAGAGTGGCTCAAGATACAAGAGTCTGCAGACAGTGGTTGAGAGCAATGGGGTGGAGAAGAAGATATGACCATCTAGAGATAGGGTGATTAATCCTGTGAATAAAATGGAAGCATGCACAACATCCAATAGTGTGGCAAATGAAGCAATGTCCTTCATAAAGGAGATGATGCCAGTGGGTTGAAAAAAGGTAAATGGTGTCAATGTCCATTATGTTTGCTGATTGGTGCCAGATTGGAGGTGGAGAAGGGGTCCAGTAGGGATGAATGGATGGATGGTAGGATGTTCAGGAGTTGAAATAGGGACTAGCAGGTGAGTAGTCAAGTTGTGACCTTGAAAACTTGTGATTGGAGCTGGGTATCTCAGGTATGGCTGGTCAGGAGAGAGTGGCCTTTTGTCTGTATTCTCTCTATCATCTCCAGGCTTGGTCACTTGTAAATGTGTTAGGTGAGGGAGTGGCTTTAGATCTGTAGTCTCCTTGTCTTTTCTGGGCTTGGTTACCTGTGGGAGTGTTGTGTGAAGAAGTGTTTGAATAATTGTAGTTGTTATGATACTTTTTCTCTCTTATACTTTCTTTCTCATCTGTATAACATGCTGAGTACATTCTTGCTTCATTCCTTATCATGAGAAGGAGGATGATTACCTACTTACATTTGACTCTTAATCTTCTCCAGTATTTCTCTCTCTCTAGTATCTTGCCTCTTTAACAGAACTGTCTTCTCCTTTGACTACTTCTCTTACAGTAGTCACATGTCCCCATCCTTCCATGCAGTTCTACGGCATTCTTCTTACATAATCTGTAGTACTTAAATACCCACTTAGCCTATATTCTTTTCTTAGTCTTGTTCTACACAAATACAGCATCAGTCTTGTAATCCGCAACCCCTCTGGTTGTAACTCTGCTTTCTTGTACTCTTGTTCTTCCAACCTAAGACTTCTTTGAGGACATTGTGTCTCTTCGTGCGTACCTCCCTCAGAGTAAGTAAACCCTTAATCTTGATGCAAGTCTGTTGACTTGTGTAACAAAAGAACAAGAATTAACCTCAGTCTCTCCTATTCAGGACTAGGACCATCTCAGCCTACCCAAGATTTTCCTCCAATGCCCCAAAGGAATTTTTTAAGCTCCCAAAGACCCGGAAGAAACCGGAACACTCCAGGACACCCAGAACCCTCTAGACCTAGCAACCACCCCCCAGCAACAATCCCCTGTTGAATCTAGTCACTTCCCTGAACTACCTGCACTCCCATCCTCTGGAAAAAGAGTAACAGCAGGAAAACCCTTCCTCAACCCAGCACTCCAGCTGTCACCTAGGAAACATTCCTCCCCAGTGTTCTCAATACCTTCAACCAGTTCATCTGGTGCCCTGACAAACCTTCCCTCATTCTCCAATATCTTTGTCCCATCAATATCACCTGCTCTCCCAGCCCTCATTGTCCCACCTGCCTCAACAAATCCATTGGCACTACTTCCCCCTCCTTTACTACCCCTAGCCCCAACCAACCATCCAGCTCCCTCAACCAACCTGATGTCTACTGCCACTAGAACCACAGAACTGAAAGCAGCACTTTCTGCTGCTTTTTCAGGAAAATCTAAGGATGCCATTCATTGGATAAAGGTGATGAAGGCCTACTTCACCATCAACTCTTCCATCTACATTAATGACAATGAAAAGATCATGACTACTTTCAATAAGATGGACAAGGGTCGAGAAGTCCAATTTTCTGAGATGTGATATGACAAAATGACCGACACCAATGTCCCTGTCATTGAGAAAACCTTCGACAAATTCGCAGAAAACTTTGCATCCATCTTTTACCCCTATGACTTAGTTGAGATATTCAGAAAGGAGCTATACAAGCTCAAGCAGCAAAAGGAGGAGAAAAAGACTGAGAACAGCAAGAAAATCATTGATGATGGTTTCCAGACCTACATTACCAAATTCCAAACCCTTGCTGCCAAGGCCCAAATGGGTGACACTAAGGAAACCATAGCACAGTTTGCAGCTGGACTAGACCCCCAGATCTCCACCATTATTCTTTTTATGGAGAAGATCCTGATCAAAATTCTGGAATGGGTTGGGAAAGCTCAAGACTTTCACACCCAGAAGATGTGCATCCTTGCCCTTCAAGAAGAACATGACCATGGTCACTCATTCTCATCCTTTTCACGTCCAAACCAAGATCCTGATGCTATGGATGTGGACTTCATACATTTAAAGAAACTCACCCCTCCTAAACATGCTTGCTGCATTTGAGAAGGTCTTTGCTTCAAATGTTGCAAAAAGGGACACAATGCAGACTGTTGTAATACCAATGAAGGAACTCCTTGAAACCAGTCTCAACTGTCCAATTATTGCACCCAACAAGTTTGCTTCATGGACACCTCCACCCCTAACACTGCCACCATTGCTCCCATCACCCCCATGGATGCCTATGTCCAAACTCTGAAAACCAAAGGAAGGAGTGAAGAAGAAATTCTTCAAATCATGAAACTTTGCTATAAGGAACCAAGAGAAGATGTAGCTGTCACCACCACCTTTGATACAATCTCCTCTGAGGAGGATTTTTGTACTGGGAAGTCATCTCAACATCTTCTTCCCATGACCTAGCCCATGTACTAGTAGCCTTGCCCAATGAACAAACCATTTGTATTCCCATCAAGCTGACTACCAGAACACAAACCATTAAAACCACAGCAATCATCAACTGTAGAGCAACTGGAAATTTCATTAACATAGGCCTTTTGACTAAGGCAGACTTTCCTCTAAAATGCCTCCTCAAATCTATTCTTGCCTACAATGTGGACAGAACAACCAATACCAAAGGAACTATCCATTGGAAAGCCCATACTGACATCCTATTCCCCTATTCCAAAGAAACCATAGACCTGATGGTCCTAAGCCTAGGACGTCAACAAGTCATACTAGAAATGCCTTGGTTGTGCAAATGGAATCCTAGAATCAACTGGATTGCCAGCACAATCTCCATTCCTGGATCCCCACACCCCTCTTTGACAGCCCACATTTCCCAGCAATACCTCCTCCGATGGCTTGGCCTTGATGCAGACCAGAAAATCTCCAGATGGCTAAACAAGCAAGAGACCTGGCTAAAAGGAGAGACCATTGAGAAAATCACCATTTCCACCCAGATTGCACAAACTGTGGAAACAAAGGAACCCCCCATCCCTAAATGGTGCCAGAACTTCACAGATGTATTCTCGGAGAAAACACATGATCAACTCCCCCTTCATTGTTCTTATGATCACATCATTGAACTTCATTCAGATTTCATCCCCAAAATTGCGAAAGTATACTCCTTGAACCTGGCAGAGATGGAGACTTGCAAGGAATTCATCAAAGAATACCTCTGAACCAGGAGAATAGTATCCTTGAAGTCACCACAAGCATCTCCCTTCTTCTTTGTACCTAAGAAGGATGGAACCCTTTGTCCCTGTCAAGACTATCACCACCTGAATTCCCATACCATCTGGAATGCCTATCCTCTCCCTCTCATCCCTGAATTCATTGATGATATGAAAGACTCTACCTTGTTCACCAAATTTGACATATGATAGGGATACAATAACATTCACATCCAGAAGAAAGACCAATGAAAGGCTGTGTTCATCACTCCCTTGGGTCTGTTTGAACCCACTGTCATGTTCTTTGGATTCTGTAATGCCCCACCTACAAAGCATTCATGAACCACATTTTTGCAGACATGATCCAGGAGAAATGGCTGAAGATCTATATGGATGATCTGGGCATCCATACTAAGGATGATGTCACTCTTCACCATGAATGCACAAAACAAGTGTTACTACAACTCAGAGAGCATGGATTATCGATTAAACTCTCAAAATGCACTTTCGATGCCTCTCACATGGAATTCCTGGGAATGATCATTGGACAAGGCAAAATTGAGATGGATGGGAAGAAACTTGAAGCCATAGAGAAATGGAAACCCCCCATATCAGTTAAGGGAATTTGGTCTTTTACAGGATTTGCCAACTTCTACAGAAAGTTCATCTTAAACTTCTCCAACATTATCATCCCTTTAAACCAACTTACCCAAAAGGGAGAATCCTGGAACTGGACACAGTCACAACAGAATGCCTTTGAATGACTCAAAAAGATCTTTTCCTCTGCCCCTGTCCTATGAATTCCTGATGTCACTCACCCCTTTACCATCATGACTGATGCCTCCTTGCTAGCTACTGGTGCAGTACTCATGTAATTTGATGAAAACTCTGACCTCCACCCTGGTGCCTACTACTCCAGCACATTCACTTCCACTCAATGAAACTATGACATCTACAACCGGGAGCTTCTTGCAGTCATTCTAGCCCTAGAAGAATGGTGTCAATATCTACAAGGAACCGCTTATCCTGTTACCATCATCACTGACCATAAAAACCTCTCATACATCAAAGATCCCTGAAAACTATCTAGATGACAAGCCAGATGGCCCCTATTCTTACAGGACTTTGACTCACAATGGCAAGTTACTCTGGGAACAAAGATGGGTCCAGCAGATGCACTCTCCAGATGAGACCATGTTGATACCACTCAGGACAATATGGACACATTCATTTGCCTGGAACCAATTGTTATTAATGCTTTGGACCTCACCTTAGCTGAAAAGATTAGATCTTCCTCCCAATCAGACCCCTTAGTCCTTCGAGCCCTCAAGAACCTCCAATGAGGATCACCACTGTTTTGACTTCTTTGAGAACATTGTGTCTCTTCATGAGTACCTCCCTTAGAGTAAGTAAACCCTTGATCTCGATGCAAGTCTGTCGACTTGTGTAACAGTAGTCTCTTCATTGTCCCTGGGCTTGGTTATCCACAGGAGTATTGTGTGAGGAAGTGGCCACATATCTGTAATCTTCTTGTCATCCTTGGACTTGGTTACCTGTAGGAGTATTGCTGGATCATGTAAAACATCCAGAATAAGGGTTTTATTTTGGGAGGGTCCTTTGTTGCTTCCACACTTGGTTACTGGAAGGTTTCCTAGATTTCATCACATGAGGATATTGCCAATGATTGTATTATCTCCATTTAGAAGGGGTGATCAGATTGACAAGGTCCAATTGAGTACCAGGCAGTCTTTTGTTGAGAGTTCTGGATTTCCTAGTAGAAAAAGGCCAAAGGTGCTCCTGTTGAATTGGGCCAGGGTCCTGTAGAGTTTGCATGTGTGTTAGCACATCAAAGAAGTGCTCTGCCTTGGGGAGCCAAGAGTTGATGGTATTGGATGTGTCAGAAAGGGATATTATCTTTTCTGTAATGGGAGGAGGAACAGTAAGGAGGGCATAGTCAATGAGTATATCTGTGTTAGAGATATCAGCATGTCTAGTTTCAAGGAGGAATGCATTCTTGAAATCACCAAATTTACCACAATAGGGATAACCATTGAGTGTTATAGTTTTCAGGCATAGGTAAGCCTAACCAGCAATATCTGGGGGGGCAAACATGTGTTCAAAGTCTTCATAGGCCTTGGATAGAAGGTCAGCTTCTGAAGACTCATGGAAGCATATGAGCCACTTCTCGGAGAAGGGAGAGTGGGTGTCAGGCAAGATCTTATTGAGGAAGATCAAAAGTCAAAGATAAACAGGGATTTTACAATAGAGGGTGAAATATGCCATTATCCAAGCAAGCCAGTGTAGTGCTTCATTCCATTCACCAGTGAAGGCTTTAGAAAGAGTGAGGTTCCAATTGGTGTTGGCAAAGTGGTCCATTTTTGGATTAGGAAGGGGTTCCAGCAAGGATTCCAGATGTGGAGTGGGTGCTGCTTGGAATACCAACAATGGGGGAATGGGATAGTGGGGTACTGGCATTTGTATGATGGGTACAGGGTCAAGGTCCATTGGAGAGGGTGGTGTTTCTTTGAGATTGAGATGGTGCTCTAGTGCTTGTCCAAGCTCCTGAGTTGGGAAACAAACAGTGGGGCTATGGATGAAGAGGTCACTGTTGCTGTCTTGGAAGGTGAAAGGAAGTTCTTCCTTAGAATCTAAGAAGAGGTTTGTCAGGCCTCTGTGATGCCAGGGATTCCATTGTTGGTCCATGGTATCAGGAGGAGCTCATTAAGAGTTGTGTTACTGAAAAGAAGGTATTAGGAGGAGCTCATGGAGAGTCACATCACCAAAAGTAAGTGATATTGGAAGAAGCTCACAAAGAGTCAAATCACTGAAAGTAGTCATCCAGCTGGTGGGCAAGGTCTCAGTGAAGAGGTCATTTGAGGGTGGTTACACTCCAAGCATGAAAGCTGGAGTGGTTAAAAAAGCTAGTTCTTTTGTTACATTGAATGTCGTTCTCTAGTCACAAGTGGTAGGACACTCACTGGGCATGGATGGGCTCAGATGAGTTCCTGGTAAAGTGGGTCAATAGGTCTTATTGAAGGTGCCTAGCAAGCAAAGGGTTTATTGGAGTGGCCTTTCTTGGATGAGTAGTATGCCTTAAAGCAATACTTGAGGGATTCTAAAGAGGATCAGCAAGTGGGCAAAGACCATGGTTAAAGTGGTAATGCAAGTAGTCCTTCCTTCTAAGGAACAAACAGAGGTCTCAAGGAACCTGAGAGAACCTTGGAATGGACTAGATTACAATGCAAATGCATTCCAAAGGAGTAGTGTGAGTTAACACCTATGACCAGAGTACTAAGTGAATGCATAGAACTAGCTGCAGGATCTCAGCATACATGAAGGGGTTTATCCATCCATAAAGTGAGTGCACAGACCAAGAAAACTATAGTACCAGAGATAGAGACAGGAGTCCATTAGGAGTCCATGAACTGTAAGTGGAGAGACTAAATACCATAAAAAGAAAGCGAAAGTCCAAGGGAGAGATAGCTCCATAAAGATAACTGTGCTCCATTCAATAGAAAGGGAGTGGAGCATTACATGTTCCTGGAACACCAAAGAAGAGATGGAGAGCTGCTAGAAGAGCAGAAGAGGGAACATATGGGAGACTGATGGAGTGCTGTTCTAGAAGGGATAGCAGAACTCTGTGTTGCAAGATAAATGCAGAGTTAGAAGAGCAGAATAGAATATGGAATGTATAAAGAGCCATGATGTTTCTGGATAGAGACTGAGAATACTTAGTGGATAGAAGCCAAACCAAGTATGGAGACCAAGAAGAGAATCCAAGACAAACAAGGACCTGGAGGGTGGGAGGCTGATGGAGTATCAAGATCTAGGGGAGCAATGGTGGATTGAAGCCTAACCATGCTGTAAGACAGTACTGGATGGGATTCCACTCCTGGAATCCAGAAATAGATGTCCCATCATATGGGAGGTCAGTCATTGATGTTGTCTAGGGGAGGTAGGCCTAGAGAAGAGGGTATTAGGGGTGAGTACTGGGGTATTCTGCTTGGAATATGCACTAGGGGTGGTGCAGAGGGGGAGGTGTCAGGGATTTCCATGGGTCTGGTGGTGGAACCAGGTAAATCTGTAATATTAGCTCCTGTCCAAGATTGAT
>JBBPMA010000977.1:0-12089 GCA_038090075.1 Xanthoconium purpureum | reverse complement strand
TTCTTTTCAGAGTTCATCCAGATTTGCAGAGCGGTCGCAATTGGTTTTGCTGTCATGGGATTCATTGGGTACTTTGTCAAACTTATCCACATCCCAATGTGAGTATCACACTTCCCTCGTGCCCTATGCTGGTCTCACATGTCCCTCTCAGAAATAACATACTTGTGTGCGTACCCCGTCCAATATTCACACCCAATACCGTATTGACTCAGTGGCGGCAGTGGTGGTGCATAGTCTACCCCTCGTGTACCTCCGTCTCGTGCTTCCTACCACGAGGCTCGATCCCTTGTATTTCGCTCTTTCCCTACATCAACAAGGACCGTTATTACCACTTTCTGCACTCGCCCGGTAGCGCGCTGTCGCTCGTCCTGCCTGTGGCGGATCAATGAGTGCAGCAAATAACACATGCTGTATATCACAACAAGGCAACGGCACGTCAGTGAACTTTGTCATACTGGTGGTTCTCTTGGTGTTTCCTCAGACATATCAGTTGGCGCCAATGCGGGATTGGATATTGAAGCGATTCTGGCACTTGGTACCTCCAACTCGCATGACGAACTCTGGTGCTTTCGCCCAAACAAAACGGTTGTCCACAAAGATATTACGCCCTGCATCGCAGCATTAAGGACACGAGTAACATCTGCCTAAGATGACGTACCTCTCGAGAGCCAAAGACGATGAGCGCGCCCAGCGGAACTGGAGTGAAAGTGAGTTGTGCGAATAAGGAGATGATGAACAGACCTCACGGCCAGCTGGGAGCATGTATGTTACTTCTGTTTGCACGTCGCTCAGAAAAAGTATCGCCGAACTTGGTTTGATTCGTTAGGGCGTACGTCCTTTGAAGTGCAAGGTTACTTACGTGAGAGTGACGCATGAGTAGAGACAGAAGAGGCCAATCCGAAAGCAGATCGAACATGATGGCGTCCGAGTAACAAGCGGGAAGGACGTCTTGATGACCTTCCATTGACGGTAAAATTGGACCGTGATAACGACTAACTCGGTGTCGTGAAGAGAACGACGGGCATGCCGCATCACGAGAATATCGTACCTTCCAAAGCGAGGATTATGACCATTACTGCGGCGCAGAAGGACGGAACGACAAGATCCCTACACGTAACAGCGGGTCAGCATGGAACCACATGGTGCACGGGCGAACGGACGGCCGACGAAGTCGTATGATGCAATATAACCCGTTTGAACCCACTGACTGCGGCTGTGACATGACAAACTAGGTCAAGGTTTAATCAACCTGATCCGAATATGCCAGTTGGTGGCACTCACAACTCCAGCGCCCACCGAAAAGATGAAGAAGGTCAGGTAAGGCGTGCCCAGCATCTAACACGAGGCCCATCAGAACGGGAAATTCCCACACGGACCGCCAATTTACCAGAATCGAGTACAGTAGCCGAGGGACGCGATTAAGGACCGTGCAGTGCGGACACTGTAACGTTGCCCACGTCTGCCAAACGACTCATCAGTGGCTTTCCAGGATCACTGACTGAACCTTACGTGAAGAACGATCGCCAGCCCAGCAACGACTGCCCTGGTAACGGTGCCCAAAGTGAGTTATATGAGGTACCCACAGTCGTCAAAAAACATACATTGGAGCTGCGCCATAGATCATGCTAGCTTGTGCCACACAGATGAAGTGCTGATTATTTTTACCATCCCCTGCGTACAGGCTACTCTGGCGATCAGTCCCGTCGTATCCAAAGGCGAATCCGTCACTTACTACAGACAGTGGATGATTGAATATACGATCCAGGTGATACAGAAATTGATGATGGTTGGGTGCCAGGTTACCTTCTTGCACATCAAAGCAGTCAAAACTACAATTGGGAGACCAATTTGCCCTCCGCTAATGAGCAAGGCAAGATACGCGGAGGTGAGATGATAAAGGTCAAGCGGATACGGGTTGTCTGCCGGCTGTAATGAGTCCATCAAACAAGTAGAATGCGTCGAAGCACGCACCGGCCATCATATTTCGCGGACAGTGGATCTTCAAGGGAAGGGTAGAACTGACGTTGAAGCCAAAGCAGTAACACGGGAGGGAGGTTGAAGAGATTGTCCTACTGGACATGAGGTTCGCCGGTGTCTTATAGAGCACCGCCCACAATGTAATGGAGAGCATGGACAAATCTCGGATGAGGCCGCACAGAATGCGGGACCGCTCACTTACTTGAGCAACGAGTATCACCCTGATAGGATATATAACCCTTCCACTGTGCATGAACTCACCAGCGGGGCGCAGATCCTCGTAGATCCAACATCGATGGTAACCCGATTGACCGGAAATAAATAAAGGTAACCTTAGGATAGAAACATTCAATTGCAAGAATGTGCATTCGGTGTTTCAAGTTTAGATAAATGAGTGATAGCGCGAGGCAAGATAAACACAGGATACGACAAAGGAACACGCGCCATACATGATGAATTTGCACCTCTTCATCGATCATCGAGCATCAATAAGTAAAAGGGGAAATCGCGATGATGGCGGAGCAAGTTCTACAGCGGGGACAATTTGGGAATTCACCACAGGCACGCCATATTTCAGTATGCCAGCCATTTTGCCACCGCTCTCTACGGAAGTGGCTGCAATTGCCTCGGGTGCGAGTGGCAGGAGGGCCGAGACAAGCATTTGTGTCCTCGAGAGGAAATCCGATACACTGCGTTCCATGTCATGCTCAGAAGGATCTGTCAACTATGACAAACGCTTGGACGTCAGCGGACTATGCCACAGAGCCCGATAAGACAGACATACGCCGAATTGTAATCGGTCGATTGCACATCCCAACAACACTGCCACTTCTGCATTTTTCCATTTGGAGGCAAGGTGGCGGAGGAATGCAAGGTCATACAGAACCTGGAGCATGTCCAAATCGTTTCCTTCATCTATGTTCCGAACGAATGCGGTTGAAAACTTAGCAATCATTCTCTGGGAGACCGTCATTAGATAGGACTTATGATGACTCATGCCCAAGTTATGAATGGAAGAAGAGAGCAAGTATAGGCATTCCATCATCGGCGGAGATGGATGTTTACACCTGGATCCTATACTAGGATTAGGATGGCCCAGAGTAGCGAATAAGTAACCGCACCAGGTTGCGCCTTCCATGTCGTTGTGTTTCGGGCATAATATGACACCATATCAGAAACGACATATTCCTCCCAACATGACATGATTCTTTCAAATAACAACTTCATTTCCTCACAAAAGCCTCGAATAAACGGCGTGAATACTTCAGAGGGCAAATATATATTAGCGACTCACTGGTTGCAACGTCGAGGTTGCATCCGATATTGCGGACGAAAGAAGAAGTAGAGAGTTCTTTCGCTATGTGAGCATAGAAAACAAGTTTGCTCATCGTCGTACTGATATCTTTGGAGAGAGTTTAGAGTAAGGTAGGTCACAAAACATTCGACTTACCACGGCCGCCCATGAGCTCCTCGGAAGAGACTTTGAGTGCTGACGCCACCCTGACACACAACGCTTGCGCTTCTGGACGGTACGCTTCAGTAAGGTCGGCAACCAGCGTCCTGTTGAAGAGATATGAGATTTTAAGTAAACCCGCAGCCGTCGTGACATACTGGCTACTTTCACCATCCGCAATCATCTCGGACAGGTCTTTTTGCAACAAAGTTGCAGCATCTTCTAGGGTTGCCAAAGCCTCGTGCAGCCGCGGAGCCCTCCCCTCGAGTCGCTGTGTCAATGTTGCCTTGTACGTGTGAGAATCGGTGTCCAAGGACGAAGATCCGGTTCCGGCTGGGCGCTGAAAAACTGGGGAACGGTACAAATTGCAAAGAGGCGAGAAGGCGTCTGGGTGACGTGAGTACCAGGTTATCCACGAATTTGAGATGGCTTCCGCACCCTCATTATCGGATCCTAGAGTTACAAGTGCCTGCAAGAACTCTTTCTCTGCATGTGCAAGTACCGCTTTCCAAATGCCCGTAATACGCGCGCTGAGTACTTCGTCCAAGAGTTCGGTGAGGTCGGTTATTTCAAGTACCTCGAGGCCCGAATGTGCCACCCACTTCCGCAGGGATGATCGAACCTTCCAAACAGCACTCACCACGTCGAGCGATGCGACCCACTTATCGAACGTCCCACGGATGTTTGACGTGGATTGACCAAACCAGCTGCCCAGTTTATCACGCAGTGCTTCCTGTGGAAGTGAAGACGAGACAGATGACAGGTCAACAAAGGGTCGATATGCTCGAATATTCGCAGGCAGGAGAGAAACATAGGTAGACGATGGAAGCGAGTTCAGAACTGCTTGTGTGTTCAAGAGCAGCTCAGCAGGAATGTTGACTGATGAAGGTGAAGGTGACTGTATGCTATCTAGCACAGCGACAGCGAGAGAGCGTCCTGAAGGAGAGGTCCCAAAGACAGCACGGGCGGTAAGAAGTGTAGATGAGATCGCCTCCAAGGTTGTTCTCGTGGAATCTTTGACAGCAACCGCAGCGGTCTTCACGAAAAGTTTTAACCGCCCTTCAGATATGTTCCGAGCGCCTGGGGGGCTACCGTTGACTGACAGGTCATTTCTAGGTTCAGGGGTATTAAAACCTTTGACGAGTAAGGCGTTTAGAGTTCGTGTCCGTTGGGAGAGGTAGATCGTCAAAGTCTCCACAAGTGGTCGAGAGTCGAGAATATGAAGCGTTAAAAGGGTAGCACAGATCTCCTGAGACGGCCGACATTATAAGTCTGGCGAAACAGAGAGAAAGTAGACGGACCTCGCAAGTTTTGTCGTACGCTCTCAGCGACAATGTTGCCCTGTGTATAATTTGAGAACGGAAATGAGATACGGTCTCCCATTGTCGTTGAACCAAAGGGAATTGCTCCTGTAGCAAATTTGTCAGGAAATGTTCAACAAGCTGGTTAGCGACTGACCAGCACATCGATGCCGTGTTGCGTCCAGCTTTCATCATCCTGAGCGTCATCACGAATCAACGTCCGATGAACGACGCGCGCAAGAAGGAACAACCAAGTGGCTTGGAAGTACTTTTCACGTTCAATCAACCGCCATAAATGCTCCGGCGCATCCAAAAGTAGTTTTATATGGGCAGAGAGCACTTGTAGCATTTGCAAGTGTGAATCTAGATGCTAGAGTGGGTGGGACATACGAGGGAAACAGGTCGCACCAACTCACCGTCCTTGCCGCTTTGAGAGACATGATTCTGGACACTGGGCACCCTTTGGGACCGAATAGAGGCTGTAGTTTCTTCTAGCGCTTCTTGTACGCGCTTCCCAGACGTTGCAATGGATATGATTGAGGAGGAGGCTTGAAGTAGGTCACGGTATCGTTCCCTGCGCTTTCAACTACCATCAAAGGACGGAGAAACACTTTGAACACCTCCACGCACCCAACCATGATTCGAAGGTCTTCCTGCTTGGCCTCGGCATCAGCCCTAGTCGTAAATTTGGTCAACGAGTCCAGTGTGAATGACAACACCGTACCTCAGCTGAGCTTGCCTCGTTTTGACTTCGGCTATGGTGTATTTTGCGAAAAGCTCATCTGGTTGAATGCCCGCGATATCATCCTTCGATTTGCTAGAACTGAGACTGTCAGGTTGCGAAATCGTCCTTGGTACCTTGCTGGCAGATGGAGAAAGGACGGAAGCTACACCTGGCGACCGCAACGATTCTAACTGTACTTTGGGTGAAGCCAAGGAAGCCACCGACATCGTCGACGGTCGCCGAGCCATGCAATGTCCAGGACGACGACGCGTCTGCAGTCTGGAAGATGTCTATGAGGTATTGATTATGTAATGGTCGAATTTTGGAGTACATGGAACAAGTACTAGTAGTCCTACGCAGCGATATTTGACAACGCTCCCGGCAATATATATTATCTTCCCTCGGTTTCGTTGCTAGGTGTTTCTGTACCATTTGTCTCAACTGGGCTGGATTTTCGGTCGGCCGGAGGTGGTGCAGGCGTTGGGAGGGACATGCGTGACGACTGTGAAGTCGAAGGTCCATTTTGGATGGGTGAATTAGTAGCCGAATTAGCTAATCGCTGGTCGAGTGCTTTGAGGGCGAGTGCGCTGCAATTGAGATTAGACGCATCACCAGTGCCCGGGAGTCAGTGTTCGTACCGTCGCCGCTCAGCCTCTGCCCTAGCACCACCGGGAAGTTGACTGTAACCGGACTCGATGTCGTGAGGTACAGACATTGGAATCAAATGAAATCGCGTCGCCATTTTGTGGACGGTATTCCCCAGAGCTGATAAAGGGGGACTAGAGACAATACCTTAACATACAACAGATGTGGAAACATTTCAAGACGCACTGAAGGAAAGGAGGGAACCAACTCGTGAGAGCAAATGTTTCGCTCCTGTCTCCATAATTATTGGTGCCACTGCCGATGTCGGTGTTGCGCTTATAAAAGCGCAGATATATCCACGAGACGAACCAGCCAAACTGGATGACGATATATGGACACTGGAAACCAACGAGTACCATGACAGTAGAGAAAGCAAGGTATGCCATTGGCAAAGTCTGCAGATTGACATAAATTAAACGAAGCACGTAGAGCGGGAAGAATGAGAGTACCTTGACGCGCACTCTAAAAAAACCGAGGATTTGTACTTGGTGTTCTGGTATCAGTTGGGTGAATGCAACCAATACGCTGGTGAAGAGTGCCATTTGACCATGATACTGCATGCCATACCTGACGAAGCTAAGAGTGCGATCAACCAAGCAGTCATGGTCTCTTACAAGAAGAGGTCTGCGTTCCTGGTGGCGACGTATTCGATCCAATTAAAGGCAAAGGCGATGATATTTGGCACTGTGACGCAGACGACGATAAACTTCAGTGTCTCCACAGTGCCCCATAACCGTTCAAAGTAACGTAACGAGGCTGGTATGACAGCTAGTGTCACGAACAGCTGTGAGGCATAAGAACGTAGGAAAAGCAGGGCCATGGACGGGGACATACCTCGATGATGCTAACCTCGACCAATGCCGAGGTGGCAAAAGTCCATGGGTAGAAGAAGCTGGAGCCTGGCACGAGGGTTAGCCAAGGTATGTACACGGTTCCTGTGGACCACAGGATCCAGAAGTACAAGGAGGTGGTGGCGATGGTGGCGGCGACAAAGCCACGCGTGACTGGGGGTATTGAAGTGAGATATTGGAATGGTGTTGACAGGATGGCCATTGGGTCATGGAAATCACTTTGCACCGGCTCACTTTGCCATGTTCTGGGGACGTGTTTGTTCGTGTTTGTTCAAAGCGCTCAAGGGTTGTGTTACGTCAGCGGATCCTCTCTCCTCCACTCCGTCATCATGGCCGACTACGACTTCCGTCCCGGAGGCTCCCTCAAGCTCAAGGGCGGTGTCGCGGACGGAGGCATCGTCAAGAAGTATGTTTGTCTTGCATCTCATGCTGCCGACAATGTCTCAGATCCTCAGAAAGAAGAAGTCAAAGTCAAAGTCAAAACCGGACGATGTAAAGGAGCGGGATCGCGAACGAGTCAGGGAGCTCTTGTCGAACGAAGACAAACCGGGCTCCGCATCCGGAAGCAATCGCGCTTCCCCTTCGCTTTCCAATGGAAATGACAGGAAAACAGACGCTGAGAGGCGGTTTGAGGAAGCGCAGCGCCGCAGAGTAAGCTTCAGATTGACGTTTATCTCCCGTTCACTCATCACATCCCTAGCTCATGGGAAAGGTAGCAGGGATAGCACACAAGACACACAAGGATCGCGTCAATGAATTCAACGCCAAGCTGGAGGCCCTGAGCGAGCACCACGATATTCCAAAGGTCCGGTTGTGAAATTTGTGGTCCGTGCAGACTCTCACGGCATTTCCACAGGTCGGCCCAGGATAAAACCCGCGTAAATCGCGTCGAGCGCCTCGTCGCACCGGTGTTCTGCAGTGCTCTATTGTACCAAGCTGTGGCGGTTGCTATGTGTTATGTCCTCGTTTTGCCAATTCGTGAATGTATCGGACCAGAATGTTAGATGTTCGGAAAGCTCCACGCGTCACGTATTGTGAAATATTTGTTGTGCCGGCTTTCGATATAAGTAGTTACGGAGGCACGCCTCATAAGTCCGCCACCACTCTTGACCCTTTTCCTCCACCACATCATGTCTGCTGCACAGCAGGCTGAGAAGAAAGGCCACATCTGCCCCCCATCTGATGCCAGCCATCCCGCAGATAGATGGGAGTCGCTCTATGTGTATGCTTTTATTTGCAAGTTCACCATTCTGCGCTCCAAGGTCGAAGGGTTGGAGACTCCGATGGAGTGAGTGTCCATTCGCTCGAATGTCTATCTGGTTCCCCTTGCCACAACTCTCGATTTCACCCGATGACAGTTTCGAAAATGCCCTCATGATGCCAGGGGCAGACTCTATAATTTCCAAGATACTCCAACAATTTATACTAAATCTGCGTCCGCAAACGCGTAATTTGAGGTATGTGCACTTTGGTGGTTCATGCGGACCGTGGGGAACGTTTCGTGGCTCTGCTAGTGTGGATCAAATATCGTCAACTCTTTCCAGCGTCCTCGCGGACACTTTCAAGACCTCCGAGAGGACCGTTTTCTGGGATGACGAACGCGGAGTAAACGTGGACCCCATTGCCACCTTGGATGGTGGTTTTTTTGCTGCCGATTGGGTGCTGAAGGTGAGTCTGTTCTCGTAATCATGCCAAATACCCCCTAAACGCGTAACAATGGGTCGGAAACAGCTCAAAATCCTACGGCTACTCGTGGACGTGCAGCTTGCGCATTCGGCCGAGGTAAAGAACGTTATCGATCGCGCTTGGGGCGTGACACAGCACAAACACAAGAAAAAAGATCCCGTAAATGCTCCACCAGATGCATCCGATGCTAAGAGTCAAGAGAGGTTGCAGCTCGTTCCGCTAGGACAAGACTGCTCCAGGAAACGCTACTGGGTTGCGGATGGTCCGTGTGTCTTTCATTTCGTTGTCTTCGCCCCACTTCCTATTTGCGTGTATTTGGTGTGAAGCCGCATTTTTTGGGCCCGTTGATATCCGGCATTAGCCGTCTTTCATGGATTCCCGCTGACTGCCGTTCTAATCTATCTTAGATTCACCGCGGATATATGTGTCGACTAATCCCTGGAAAATCACGGCGACATTCCAGACCATTTCCTCCACGCGGGAGGAATACCTGGCAGTCATCGAATCGCTCAAGGCAACTGCCCCTCAAACTGCCAAGAAGAGTAAGATAGAACAAGCCCACTTGGCATTGGTCGAGGCACTCGAAAGTCGCGTCGACATTATAAGTGCTGAGCTAGCGGTGAGTTGGCTCTCCTTTCCGTTCCCTAGATAGGAGGTAGACATGAGAAGGAACATGTGACTTGATCGCTGACTTGACGGTGCAGCGTGTGCAAAGGGTCCGCCGAAAAATTGGACAAAGACAAATCCTCATGGCCCAGGCTGAGATCAGGGAGACGCGCACACGACGCCAGACGCGACGCCCAGACTACGTGTACAATGACGTGGAGAGTGGCGAGGTAAGTTACTCGCTCTGAGTTCATATCAACCTCGTTGCTGATTTAATTTTGCTTCGCAAGGATGACACTGATGAATACAAGTTTGAGGATGAAAATGATGACGATGACACCTTTGAACACGATGACCCTCTTAATTTCCGTCTGGAGACGCGGGGTAGTCGTCGAGCAGCTGGCGTACCTCCCCAGCGGAGATCTACGAGAGTCACAAGAGGTAAACGTGGATCACCTGATTTTTCGGGGCATGAATGGCGGGGGGAAAGACGTTCGGCTCGGCTAGGGGCCTCAGAAGACATGCAGCTGGACCGGCCGACGAAACGTGCACGGACAGAGGAGAGCATGACAAGCTCTGGGTCCGTGGGATTACCCAGCTCCGAGGTTGCACCTTCAGAGAACGAGCAAAAGGTCAAAAATCAAGGTGCTGCCGTAACGAAATCCAATGAGGTCCCTATGGGACAAGTAAACGGGAAGAAGAAAAGCAAGTTTTGGTACTATGCAGTCGAGCCTGTTACTGGACCTGCTCGGTCATCCATCCTCGGTGGTAAAATTTTGACGACCTCGAATGGACACAACAACACTAGTCATGGTCTGGCGCCTTCGGAGCTTGAAGTCAACACTGGGATGGATGCGGATGGATGCGTGGATGTACCCCCGTCTTCCTTTGTGACGGGGCAGACCCAGCAACCGCTGCTTTCCGGTGGAGATTGATGGTCTTCTTGTATTTCCAGCGTTGCGTTTGCGCCAAGATAGTCCAGGCAGTTTATACTTCATTTCATACCACTCACTAGCATTTTGGTTGATTCAGCATAGTCTACATCGCATTTATTGCATTTACATATCGTACTACATAGCTGATGACGAGCGAACCCAATCTGATATTCTGATTTGTATCTTCAGCGAGACTTTCCTAAAAAGTGTAGGGTGGGAGTGAACAAACATCATTGCCGAACATACGCGAGACCACTCAGCAAGTTGCCAGGTCGCGATGTTTGCGCGAACAGAGGTCGCTTTGCGCAACATTTGGTGTCCGACACGCAGCTTTCGTGGTCGTCCTCAGGCCCCCCTTCACCGCCGAGCAACAACACTGGTGACGATCCCACCCTCCTTGGACGACGCAGAACTCGTCTCTCTTTTTGATCAGCCGCAGAATGGCAGGCAGTCACGGCCGCTCTCTGTCTCAGGCATCTTCCAGCACCCAGAATTGACCACACCTGCAGCCTTCAATGCTTTGGCCGAGTCTACTCTCGTACGCGCACAGCTTCTGACGGAGCGTATTCTACGAGCCAACCAGTCGCGGTTCGAGCTCTTCAAAGTGGTCAAGAACCTAGACAGGCTCAGCGACCTTTTATGTGGTGTCATCGACCTCGCGGAGCTTCTCCGAAATGCCCATCCCGACCCCCAATGGGTACAATGTGCCAATGAGAGTTATGAGAAACTCTGCGAGTACATGAACGTACTCAATACCCACGTCGGCCTCTACGAGGCGAGTCGATGTCTTCTCTCACCAGTGGTTGCTAATATCGTCACAGATCCTGCGCACGGTTCTTCATGACCCCGAACTCGTCAAGTCTCTTAGCCAGGAGGCTCTTCAGACAGCCCTGATTTTTTGGAGGGACTTTGAGAAATCCGCGATCAAGTTGCCTCCTGAGCAAAGAGAACTATTTGTGTCCCTGTCTTCCGAGATCCTCACCCTCGGCCACGAGTTTGTTACTCAGGCGTCCGCCCCGCGCTCTCCAGCCGCCATCGAACCATCGGAGTTAGATGGTCTCAAGGACCAGGGGATGGGGGCAAGGCTTCGTCGCCAGGCGTGGTCTACCCAAAAGAGTCTTCTTGTATATCCTGGCTCTCACCAAGCATATATGATCATGACATCTGCCCCGAACGAATCTCCACGACAAAAGCTCTATATGGCTGCCCATGCCAGTTCTCAACGACAAATAGAATGCTTAGAGCGACTACTGCACGCACGTGCTGAATTGGCCCGACTGGTTGGATGGGACAGCTATGCTGGTATGACTCTTAATGACAAGATGGCAAAAACACCGGGTGAGCGTTTTTCGACGAAGAGTTGGTAGCGTACCCTAACCAATCCTAGAAAACGTCCACCAATTTTTGGGTACATTCTTAGAACGAACAGCCGTTCATGCTCGCAGTGCTTTGCATACACTCAGATTACGCAAACAATCACACCTCAACACTCAAACACTTCCTACTATACAAGCCTGGGATAGATCTTTTTATTGTCCACCGGAACCACCAGAACCCCCCGTACCATTACCCCCTCTTTCTCTCGGACGTGTTTTCATGGGACTGTCACGGTTATTCAGGCATCTCTATGGTATATCGTTGCGACCAGCTGAAGTGGCCTCTGGCGAGGTGTGGCATTCTGACGTCCACAAACTCGAGGTGGTGGACGAGGATGCTGGTATCATTGGCTGGATATATGCCGACCTTTTTGCTCGAAACGGAAAGTCGTGCGGCGCAGCTCACTACACGGTTCGTTGTAGCCGACGAACGGACGATGACGACGAACGTGGTGATCTCACCGTCGGAAGTACTGAAGAGTTTCTCGCTCCTTCACGAAGTTTCGAGGCCGTCAAACGGCATAAACTGCGCGGC
>JBBPMA010000976.1:0-14719 GCA_038090075.1 Xanthoconium purpureum | reverse complement strand
CCAACCTTTGCCGCCAGTTGCCTCGGTCTCCCCTGCATCACCTTTGCAATCACCCAACTTAATACCTCGGGACTTGATTCGGTGACCAAGTTGCCTGTTTACCGTGCGACGACGTCCACGCTTGGGGAGGTGGAAATCAAAACCAAGGACAACTTATCCAGGACGAAGGGTCTTCTTCTTACCCACCCCTGGATCAGTTCCATTCTCAACCAGGAATCCTCGTGCGATTCGGCTGCGCTTGACCGGACGACTCGCGCGCTCCGGCTCATTGCACGTCTGAGACAGCCCTTTGGTGCGCTGTTGCTGGAAACGGTGGGGCATGCACGATATAGACGCGTTGCGGCAGATTGTTTGATCATGGCTCAGGTTCGGGAGGAGACGTCGTTGACCGAGTTGATTGATGGCATCACTACGGTTGATATTCAGTAGAAGTGGGCTGGTGAACCTGGACGTTGGACGTTGGACTGCGTAGCGTGATGTTGCAGGTACCCTCTTTCAATGACATACAATCGAGTGTTGTCTTTGAAACGTTTCTGATCATATGTGCTCTGCATGATTTTATTGCTAATTCTCATGGCTCTCGAGCGCTTCGGCCCGCACTTCAAGCTTCAGAGAGGGTACGGTACTACCGGGTGCGTCCAACACAAGTTGTTCTTTGACGGACTTACAGACTGAGCCTTTGACTTGTCACCGTTTCCCGATGCTGCCTTCAAATAAGTAGTTTCTCTTGTACGGTTTCAAAGTTCTAGGTCACTTCAATACCCATCTGACCAGAGCTTTATCGTTCATGCTCAAACACAGGAGTTGACTCAGGTTCTGCGCTAGTGCAACGGCATCACTGATTCCCTGGACCTGGCATCTCCCTATCTGAACATCCCCTTCGAAAAGGGTGTGGATGCGCTCAACAATGGTGAAGCATACTGTGTACATGTGTGTCAAGGCCCGGTAATGCGCGTGCGCAGAACCATGAATAGTTCGTGCTTTGATTTTCATTCCCGTCACCACCTGGCTCATGTCCTTTGCTCAGAAACGGGAATGCCATCCTGATGCGGTATTCATCAGACTTGAAGCTTTTGCTTGCCTGGAGTTAGCGCTGCGAAATACGACATTGGCGTCGCATCGACTGACTCGGGGGTTCCATGGACCTTGTCCTCGAGCGACTCGGAGCTGGTATCGCAGAGGATGAAAACGGCCTTACGAGTTGACTTTGGCGGACTCAGAGTGGCAAGCATTCGTTTGTGATATCCACAATACGCGTTTCTCTTCTCATCTTATGGCACGGTTACTGAAATGATGCTTGTTCGCCAGGATCGGTTTGCACTCGATGTAAGTTAGATGCATTTCATTTCGTTTTGGAGGACTAAGTTCGAGCTCACATTCATGGGGTGCTAGTGTCTTCCGTAGTCATGTGCCGTGCTGCACGTCGAAGATACCAGTTCCACGTTGCCCCACGGTCCGTGGGGAAGCCCGAATTTGTCTAGATCAAGGTAAGGTACGCGTTTGGTAAATGGTCGCAGTGCTTGTATATTTGACGCATGTACTTTTGTCTCTGGTGGCCCAGCGGGTTGATGAGACAGCGCGTACGTCTCCTGTTCCGCTTCAGTCTCGACACCGTCTCCGACCTGAAGATCGATCGACACTTTTGCCACATCAAACTTGCGAGTCTCATGACGACTCGTATTTGCACAGGTCCACAGACTGAAGGACCAGGGCCTTTACCGTATCTGTTGCGCACTTCGCAGACCGCATCTTGATCTTCTGTCAGAGATACTAAGACTCAACGACATGCCTATCTGAAATAGTTGGAGGAGAAAGGAAATGGCACCATATGTTCGAGTCAACGCGTTCGGCCGTTGTACTACGATATGGTACAATCCTATCATCGTAACCATCCTATGTGTACCTATCCAAACGGATCCATGACACTCTGTACATTATGTGTCCAAATAATTCGTTCTGATTATCCGGCAATGGAATATGGGACGAGTTCTACTGCGGGCAGTGGTGGGGAAACGATCAACGCAGATACGGATAGTTAGCTCGTATAGCAGCGTTCCCCCGGCGGAAACTCAGAGCTCACCATTAGAGTGACCAATGGGAAGATGATACATGATCGGTGTGGGTGTGCGAACTGACACGCGAAGATAAGGCAACACGTGTATGCAGAGCGACTAAGTAAACGACTGCACATCCTTCTTTCTGTCGCCCTGATACTCTCTTCGGTATGTCTCCAAGGATACGGAGGTCCGGACTCGGAGGTAAGAATACATGACGTCGAGGCCGAAAACTGCGAGGGTGCGAAACGAACCCAAAGAAGGTAGGGAACGGGCGAAGCAGCTTCCTAGTTAACTTCGAGAAAAGACCGGGGATCAAAGCACGGTAAGTACGTGAGCGAGACCTTCGAGAGTGAGATACTGCGAAGCAGCCTAGCGACGAGTGGAGCCTTCGGTAGCGTTCACCGAAAGGAGATCGACGGTCGATAAGATACATGATTAATCACGTTCCTCCCTCATAGGAAGCACATTGTAAGTGGCGGCGAAGAAGGGACGATTCGACGGTGGCGCGTGGAGGATGGTGCGGGGGTGGGCACGCGCTTACGACATTGCGGTGCCGTGATTGGCGGATTAGTCAGCAGGAGATGGCAGTCGGTGCGGGTCTGGAACGCTGATGCGCGTCGTATTCTGAGACTAATCACCTTGAGCGCCTTCTCCCGCCCACTCTATCACATTGCTCTAGCCTCTGCGCATCGCCGATGGCTACGCACGCAGACTGGGCATAGAGAACATCCTGGCACATACGGCAATCAGCAACTGTTCTCTTCACCATCGGGTTCAGCTCTAGGTCCATTTCCTCTCCTCGCGGTCGTTCTCTCGTTCACTTTTCCTAGATGTGGCCACGATTTCCCGGCAAGGTCCGCGATTTGCGTTGACCCTATGTTTATCAACTCTCCCAAAGCTCCAAATCACACATCCAGCCTTGTCGTCATTACCTCGGAACCCGTCAGCACGTCCAACAGGACCAACACCGATGCCGACTCTTGGGCTTTGGCGACGCGATTTGCATCCTCGCGGCAGCGAACCCTCGGAGTCCTTCATCGGCTTCCAAGTCTGAACAGTCAATGGGGTCGATGTGCCCGGGCCACTCCTCGAAAACAGTCTAGTCGGATTCCACATGTATTGCCAATATAACCACTTTCATCCACTCCTCATCTAACACATTGCGTCGTTCTTTCCACAAAAGGAGTCTAGGAGGGGGTAAAAGAAGGTGGCACGACAATGTCAGTCTCTTCAAAATGTTTCCTATTGGTGCAACTCACAGTAAACACAGATCGAGCTCGAGAATTGCAGAGTTGAGATCAAGTACTTCAAATTTACAGTCGAATTCAGGTGCGATGCTTGCAGATCACTACTCCGTCGATCTGAGTCATCTGACGCCCAACGAAATGGCATATAGTCTTGCAATCCACATCCTCAAGACCTCGCTAGATCCCACATCACGACAAGCCGTCCAGGGAGCATTTTGCCATGCAAACTCGGCCTCGTCATGCACTCTCTGTCGACTAGCGTTCTGGCGTACGGTGAGCCTCTCGATTTGTTCTGAATTTTCCGAGTAACGACATTCGACGAAACTAGCTCAATACTCGACTTGGTTGATTACGGTCGCGAACCACCGAGATCGGTTCACGCTCACACGGTTCAATCACTCCGTCGTTTCCTCATCGATCGTCCGGAGGAAATCCCTCTTCTCATAAATCCCTGGCAGTTCGGCATCCTCCATCGCGTACCGCTTCCACTGATGATACTCTCACCCGCAGAAGTCCCTACGACACGAATGCTAGCCATTGACGCACACTATGTTACCTCGCGTCCAAACTACAAGGTTGCTAGGGAAGAGTAAAACATGTCGAATGTAGTCGATGTAATTTCTCTGAGGAAGGTGCGTCTCTCTCTTTTCGCATGGGCAGCTCTTACCATCGTCAACGTCCAGCCGTGTCCGAGCCAACCTCCGTTCCAGGCCACTTCTCCGACTTTCTCCGTGTTCCCTAATCAGGCAATTGTCCCATGAATCTGCATGTCAACGTACATCTTCTTTTCGTTGTTCCCTCACCTCAGCGGTAGATGCGATATACAAGCTCAGGCAGTTCTCGATTCCGACGGACAAAGTCAGAAGAGCGGAAGTTTTCGGCTCAGGGTACGCACAGGCAATTATCCGTGTGTTGGTCAGTCATCGATCTCCCCATCCCTAGGCTATCGTTTGTCGGATTATAACAAAAGCGAAGCGGTCGCACTTGATCCCCATGGCGATATGAAGACTTTGTCACCCTGATCGATTCAGAACGTTGTCTCCTTTCACGTCCCAAGTGCGGACATGACCCATCCACCGTCTTGCTGAGTACGCGACACAGGAATCGAGACAAGACCCTGACTGGATACGACTGTTTTCGTTTCGGCACGTTGGCCGCGATCGATGGTTCATGTTGTGTGATAGGTGAGGTTTGCATTCGATCGACTTGTTCACCAGCCCAACCGCGCCTTCCTATCCTGCAGGAAAAGAGACGATGTTCAGGTCCGATAGAACAACCTTTGTCGTCGAACTCGTTTGTCTTGTGAGGGGACGGCGATTGCTCGTCAGTCAGTCGCCGGACCCGTTCGTGTTGCAAGGTGCATCCTCTCCCTTGCGACAGACATTTTCTTCCCTCCAGACTAAGTGATCGATACAGTCGACCTCTGTTCTTCCTCCGTAATCACCTTCCCTACATTTCCTGGTTCATAATTGGTGAAAACATCCGGACGGACACCTTCATTCGGTCGAGGCTGCGCGCTTTGCACTGCGCTTGTACAAGGTGGGTCATAAGTTAAAGGAACGGAGCGTCTTTGAAGAAATGTTGGAGGAGTTGTATCGCGTAGCAAAGCAACATGCGCGTAAGGTTGTTTCCCCTCGGCGGTTCGCGCTCACCGACGCGTAGACAGAACTAGGACCACTGCCAACATAGCACTTTGTGTCAAATATGCAACAAGAGAGTATGTCTATGAAATTTCTTTATCCTCAATGATCTAATACATCTCATTTGAGTACAGCATGATCTTGACCACAGAAAGTTTTGCTAAGACAGCAACTCTTGCACATAATGTGGTTCAAAGACTGTACAGGCTTTCATATTGGTTTCCACATGTTAGGGTGAGGTATGATATCTTAAGTCTTGAACTCAATTTCCTTATGGTTTCATGTCCATTTTGCATCCTGCTCTGGCACTCATAGGGGGTGAGTTGTTCATTCTGGCATGTTGGTTACTGGAGTGGTGCTCATGGTTTCATTTCCATTCTGCATCCCACTCTGGCACTCACAGGAGGTGAGTTGTGCATTCTGGCATGTTGGTGACTGGAATGGTGCTCATGGTTTCATATCCATTCTGCATTCCACTCTAGCACTCATAGGGGGTGAATTGTATGTTGGTCACTGGAGTGGTGCTCATGATTTCATGTCCACTCTGCATCCTGCTCTGGCACTCATAGGAGGTGAGTTGTGCATTCTGGCATATTGGTGACTAGAATGGTGCTCATGTATGGTTTCATGTCCATTCTGCATTCTGCTCTGGCACTTATAGGAGGTGAACTGTATATTTTGACATGTTGGTGACTGGAATGGTGCTTATGGTTTCATGCCCATTCTCCATTCTTGCCTGGCTATTATAGAGGGTGAGTTATGCATTTTATTTTATACCACATAAATATCATATATTTGCTAATTTTTTTTTGTTTTATTTCAAATTCTTTTAAATAAATAGAGTGTAAGTAATTATTACTATTTTTCTCTCCCTTTGTTGCTTATACATCATTAAAATTAACAGCTGGTAGGTTTTCTTTACAATATATATATATATGATTGTATTTGATATGTGTTGTCACATTTCAATAGGATGTGAGTTTACTTTATATTATTCTCTATGCATTAGCTTATTCATATTTTCATAGCAGGTATGCATTTTCCATTTTATAATTTCCTGTCACTAATGATAATATATAAGGAGGTTTGTCTTTCATTGAGTTAAGTTACAGGTTATTTATCATGCATCTCGACAATTGTTAGACCATGAACACATCTAAAGTATGTAACCTTTCCTTAACTTAAAGTATCATACTTTAATTTTTTAAAATAGGCCATGCTTCAAACAAGTGAAGTTAAAGCTCTCAAGTCAAAGGGGGAAGTAAGCATACTAATATTCAGCATTTATATATATTTCCAATTCTGAATGATGGTTAAGGCCTCTACATGGCAACAGATTTTGCATGCTGGTGTTGGTATGTCTTTAGTGTCTTACTGTATATGAATATTGTCAACTTTTTATGATACAGATGCAATTCTCATTTTGGAGCATTCTTTCAGCTGCTGAAAAGTACAAGATGTCAGACATTTCTGCCAAGGTGGAAGCAGTCTTACAGAATGTTTCTATGCCGTATAGTACAGCATCTGAAGAAGAAAAGATTGATATGATCTTCAATGTTGTTATGCAAAATCACATAAGTTAGTCACACACATGTTTCCATACTTCATTTCAAAATTTGGTGTTTTTATTCCAGGGGCTCCAGCAACTCAGTAGAGGTATCAAGTCATACTTTCAGTCAGAGCTGAGAGGAAAGTGGAAGGATGCTTTGGACAGACTTTTTTGGAATGGTTTGAAACACATTGTAGTGGGAAGTTGTTGTATGCTCTTTATGGATGATCAAAGTTCCCCTTTATCATGTTTTTCTGCCTCAATGCATGGAAAATATTTAACTGATGTTTCTTCATGTCATTCACAATAAAGATTTGTTGCAACATTTCAAACAGCATCCAAACTGGATGTTGTAAAGTCCAGTAATTGGGCACTGAAGGCTCCAATCTGGAATGAGTTCTGTGGCAACCAAAAAGGGAGAGGAGACACAGGAAGATGTGCATGCATGCTACTTAATGGAATGCAGACAGGATGTCGGAGCTGATTTGAAATCGGCAATGGGAGGGCACAAAACGTCAACAGGTAGTTATCAGCATCATACTTGAACATCAACATTGCCTGTGATACTTCAATCGGAAATGATGGTGGACTGAATTGTCAAACAAGTGTGCATACCGGACTTGATACATCAGCCCTACATTGTGGCCATAGTTTGCAACTTGGTCCCCGTGTATCCATGAGCACAATGAAAGAGACCTAGTGACTTTTGAGCCAGGTCGCCAACGGGACACGAGTTAAACCGTGTGGCTCAGCAACTGCCAAAATTGTTCAATGGATGCAGCTGTGTGGTCACGCACTTAAACTTGAAGTTAGCCTGTAACCTCTAAACAAGCTCTCAGAAAAGAGACGCGCTGAACAGCCTGCTTTCCATTCCAATCTCAAGGTATGGGCCTCTCTCCCACCGTATTCTGTTTCCTGTTGCCTGTTGCCCACCTACATCTGTTGCACGACAGCATGACTCGTCGGCAAACTCACCTGCAAATGCGCAACTTTCCAGTCGTGTCTATACCACATCAACTCCCTCCCATTCTACGTACCATTCCCATCAGGCTTCCATCGCGGTAAATCTTCCCCCTCTCCTATACGTCCATTCTTCTTCACGATCTACACAGTACACCTGTATTCAGCTCGTCGCACCAAGGGCGTGGGGAGTCTCTTCTCGAACTGGTAGATACCTTACAAGATGAGGTGTATATGCACCAAGATGTTATCGAGTGGGTTTCAGGCGAGCTTGGTTCTGCCTATTCGTGTACCTCGCATTTAATACCGTCCAGATTTTATACAGCGGTACCTCTCTGCTTCCGAAGATGATGGCAACGCAGTTCAAGACACTAGCACAGTGACGCTTCATGCTGCTCCCACACCTCTTTTGGGGAGTGGGTAAAGGCCACATTGGCGAGTTGCTCCTGGAAAAATGCCTTGGTCACCGCTGCCGCTGTGAGTATTTTCATCCATTCTGTACTCTTCGTGCGTCCTAATTCGTTTGCTCTGCAGTTCGTCGCTCCAAGATTTATCGTTTATCAGACATTATGTGAACGTCCAGAAGCGATTGACCACATCGCGGACGCAGCCCAAATGACTGGTGAACTGGCAGAGGAGACGAACTCACACCGCAAGCTCCGCAAATGGGCTGTTGCACATCTCAGGTTGTGGTCTCTTACGTGTCATATTCTCTTAGACTTCAGGAAATGTTCCTCCGCGAAATTAGAACATCTCAGAGATACAGCAACAGATGCCCGGCGACATGACGAGGCCATCTCCCACTACTCAACCGCCTTGTCTCTTGATCCCGCTTCCCCACAAGACCATCTCGTCCAGCAAACTGAGGCATATTTTGCAACTGGCTCATGCAAACAGGCCCTTAACGATGTGAACTGGGTATGTAATTTCTCTGTCCAACCCTATCCTGTTTACGCATCTTCGCCAGGTTATCGCGCTTGACCCGTCGTCGCCATGGGGTTACGAGAGGAAACACGCAGCTTTACACACGGCAGGGGACTACGAAAATGTGAAAAAAGCATTCCAGACGATGCTCTCGAAGTTGCCCGATCGAGAGATTCTTGGTCAGGGCTCCGGCTTCATGCCAAATCCATCTACTAATTTCATCTACCAGCGCGTGATCGTCAGTATGCCAACACGAGGGCGGCAATCAAGGCCGTTGTTCAGGACGCTGTTCATGACTCGCCACGTGTTCTCATCAACACCATCTCTGGCCACCTTCTGCACAAGCGAACGCATTCAAGTTGCTTCCAGTCTTCAATAAGCCCATCTCGTCCATGACAGCACGCATAGACCATGCCCAAATCAAGCAGCACGTTACAGACTACTATGAACTGGAAGAATCTCTCGCGCACGACAAACCCAAGACTCTTCCTGAGTACATCACTGATTAGCTACGAGTACTGATAGTGTAAGACACTGCACGGTTTGACCGTCACAAATGAGACCGGACCCCTGTCGGACCTCGTTTTGCTGGCAGTATGGGCCACTCATTACGAGCATGACCTCACCTCGATGGGAAAGTCTAGACAATCTGTTGATTGTTGGAATTCTCCAGCTTGGTAGTGACTCGTCTTGCACTTGAATGTGTGCGGAATCAAGAAACCGGTGGCATCATGTGGAGAGAGGACGTCCATTGTTTTAGTCCATCGCCTGTTGTAAGAACAACGGTTGGGGCTGATTTGAGCGGAAGTTCGATAGACAGCATTGGTATCTCACCTAGTATGGAAACGACTCCAAATATGATGTCTACGATGCATGCATGATACCTTGTCCATGCAGAGATCGAGATTTTGGACGACGCGTATGGGTCTGGGCCAAGAGAAACACACCGCTGAATTGGCAAAGTGTAATGTCTTGACCGAGGCTTGGTATGGGAACGGGTGGGGTAAACGCAGAGAGGGGCTGCTGAGCACTGGGACCCTAGGTGTTGATGCAGACTGAGTGCAAACGTTGGGCTCAGAAAGGCAACGGAGCGAGGGAGGATGACTGAGAGCTTGGCGACAGGAACGATGAGAGTACAAGGGGGTGGGGCGCCTACATTGATCTATATGAGTGAGCGAAAACGTGCGTACCATACGAAAAAGATACACACCACAGTTTAACTCCTTCCATTTCCCTACGGGTTGATGGGTCCAACGTTGACGATGACCGGTATGTAGGTGTCAGACAGAGCTGTATTATGCTGACAATTGGGCAAGGACATCCTGGCCCATCAAAATTGACGCCGATAGCACGGTATGAGGGTTGACGTTCTCAGCGAATGGCGAATATCTCGTGAGCGTCCACAGCTTGAGGTTGTCGAGGACGTGAAACGAGTGGCAAGCATGGTAAACGGGGACTGTTGAATGTCTCACTGGAAGTGGAAATAGCAATAGATTATCGTGCATTGGCTTACCAAAGCACGAGATGTTCATCGCAGACTCTACAGACCTTGCCGTCACCTTTTGGAACACGTCGACACCCCCCCAGCTTGCTCTCTTCTAACACCCTGAAAGTATATATTCCATAACATTCTCTCCAGCCGACCGTTTTATCGCCATTGGTGGAGAGGTGGCAATGGCTCGTATCATTGTGAGTGGCGTCTATGGTCTTGTCGAGTTATGGCGTATATGAACAACTTTACTCGCCTTTCCATACAGGATTCTATCCCATTGTCGCATCTACACCCCACATTTCAGGAACCTGGAATTCACATCGACGACACACTATTATCGACTCATGGAAGAAGGCCAGCTGAAAACGCAGGCGCATTACTGACATTATCGATTTCCGCGTCCCCGCATCCATCCCATCACGTACTCGCTAGTCGTGCTCCCATCAGAACCCGTTTGCAAGATTGGCACGCAGCACTCGCTGATGCAAAAAAGGTGATTGTCGCGCTTCTCCCAGTACATGGACGCTGATGTTAATACCCGACGGCTATCAAGATTCGGCCCTCCGTCATCGCCTACATCGCAAAGAGATACAGTCATTTGAGCTTGCACGAGCTTGACTTCGACCCTACCCGGACGAATCACTCTTGGTGGTCTCACTGGCAAGTTCCTGACCGGTATATCACATTCTATCCAAAGTATTCATGTTCTCTGTCAGATTTCTGGATGGAAATTCGATACCCTCAACTTCACAATTTGACAGTCCTTGTATAAGGCCCAGTGTTCAGCTCGTCGCACAAAGGACGCTGGGGAATCTCTTCTCGAGCTGGTTCAAACCTTTGAAGACCAGGTGTATATGCACCGAGATGTTGTCGAGTGGGTTTCGGGTGAGCTTGCATTCGTCTATTTGTGTTTCTCGTGTTCACTGGCGTCCAGGTTCCACGCAACGATGTCTCTCTATTGCTGAAGACGACGGTAATCCAGTCCGACATACTAGCGCATGACGCTTCACGCTGTTCCGACACCACTTCTGAGGGAGTGGGCAAAGGCAACGTTAACGAGTCGCTCCTGGAAAGATGTCTTGGTCGCCACTGTCGCCGTGAAGGTTTCCTCTCGTTTTGCATGTTTCGTGCTTAACGCGCAGGCTCTGAAGTTTATGACTCCAAGATTCGACATTTATCAGGCGTTATGTATGTGAACGTCTGAAAGCGATCGACCACATCACGGACGCGGCCGAGTGTTTCCACCAAGTGACAGGCGAATCGGGAGAGGAGACGAACTCGCATCGTGAGCTCCGCGAATGGGCTCCTGGTGAGTGGTTGCGCAGCCCATAATGCAGCCGCTTACGTGTTACTTTCTGTTAGACTTGGAACATTCTTTCGCGGAACTGGAACATCTCGGAGATACAGTAATAGACGCCCGGCGACGTGGTGAGGCGATCTCCTGCTACTCGACTGCCTTGTCTCTGGATCCTTTCTCCTTACAGGGCATTCAAGCAAGGCGTATCTGGTAACTGGGTCATGGAAACATCCTATGCCATCTGTTATTACCACCGGTTCCATCGACATCCCAGATCACCGATTGCTTTCCCTCCTGAGCCTTGGTCATAGCGAAGATGGGAAAGTGCTGATTGGCGAGGGTGAACTTGAAAGGCCTGCCCATCCTGTCAAAAGGTGGGTGCTATTTTATGCAGGAACTCAATCCCTCAGCAAACGACTTGTAGTATGTCCATTGTTCCTGTGTTTTGACACCCCATCTGACGACGACCATTCACGTCTGCGATCTGTTTTTTGCAGTGGTCCACAGTAAGGATTTTCTCTTTCTCGTCCTTTGTTGAAATCGTTGAAATCTGCTATCTTATAAACATTCTTATGCTCTTATCCACTCATTCGCCTGGGAATGACTTGGGTCCCGAACTTTGACGTCGTTGAACTATTGAGTTAAACCATGGGTTATATGACGTTAGTGCATCATGAAATGTTTGTAGCTAAACGAGTTGACCATCTAATAGACTCGCTTGGATTTACACTCACGACCCTTGGGATTCCACCGACACGAATTTGTGATGTTGAGAACCTGCAATTGTCGGTCTGGACATTACCGTCGAGTGGTGACCAGCCAATATTTTGACGCGATGTTCCAAACGTCGTGTACTTCTAGCTGGCATAGTAGTTCTTCACCAAGCTTTGAGTTCAGCATACAACGCTAATTACTCGGAGGTGCCCGAGCAGGTTTTCAGACTCAGACGAGGTTGGCTCAAAAGAACGGAGAGACCCCTATCCTAAGAAAGTTTTGCAGACCCGCTCATTACTGACCATGTCAAACCGTGGAATAATGAATCGACCATCCGGGGGCCTTGGTGGCATGTCGCTCTCCGCCACTTTTGCTGTTGGCCGCGATCTCTCTCGCACGACTGTCCAGGTAAGTGAAACTAGGCTTTCTGCAAACCATCCTTTCAATACTCCTCAATCGTTACCTCCCGTTCGTCATTCGTCCTTTCATTCGTCCTTTTTTTTCTCCTCGCGGATTAGTTTGCTACTGCTCCGGGTACCACCGCACTTTCTTCATGTGCTCCTTTTACTTGTTCTGGAGCGCTGATGATTCTTCGACCAGCCCTTTTTTAACATCATCTCCAAGGCGACTGCACAACTTCAGCCCCTTGGCAATCAACCCAATGGTACGTTCATTACCCCTTTGTGTTTATGCTTATACCATTCTGACACCATTCAGTCCCTGCCACGTCTGGCGCCTCTGACCTTGACACCATTTCTGGCATTGTTGTCAAGGTTGATGGGGTCGTTTCGACCACCGTTGCACAGGTGCAAGCTATGACCAAGGTTGATTTATCTGCACTTCACCTCACGGAGCTTTGTGTAGCCTCTCATGATCTGTTTAGCGTGAGTACACCTCGAAGAATGAAGAGCAAACCTTGGACAACGATTCTTTTATCAGCACGTGTTTAGGGCTCTGAAAACCTGGGTCGACATTATTCGACTGATTGCTATGGAGAGTATAGAGACACTCCGCATTATAGTTTGTGATCTCTTGTACGTGTATCCTTTTTCCTGTTTTTTATGTGTTTAGAACGTTTTTGTTTAGGTATGCTGGCTTTTGTTGTGCTCAGGTCTTCATTGGACTTACCGTGTATCCTGCCATTTTGGTGATTGGTGGCGTTCTTGATGTGATCGGCCGTGTTTTCTATGGACTTACTGTGTGAACATTCTCAATATTAGAGGTATCAAAGGCTCCAATGGATGAATTCTACATGAAATAATTTGGGAGATTCAGCATCCTTTGGAGACAACAGTTGTTCATCTGCTGACGACAACGATCTCATTAAGACGTAGTACTTCACACTTGAGGTCATGGTTTGCATTTTCGTCTCCGCTTATGGAAACGCTGGGAGAACCAGACAAAGGAATTCATACTTGCTACCACCGATCGTTTTACATTTTACAGACCGTAATCTATCAAAGGTTACAGTATCAATGATTCCGCTCGGCTTGCAGATGGGAGTCAAACTGGTTACGCGTGGACAAAATGTCCAATTCGGTTTGACATAAAAACTGTTACACGTCCTTTTGAAGGGGTAGATAGCTGGTGCATATTGCGACCTGCGGGAACTGGAGCAGGCTTTCATATATGATGTCAAAGATCGTTTTATAATTGAGAGTCTGGACCGAACGTCAAGTTGGGCGTCTAGCGCGTTGACAGGGACCCATTATTACGGCGTACTGACTCTTTAGAAATGATACGGCATCTAGGTGCGAGTATGCCCATCTAGCTGCTCCTGCTGCAAGGTCTGTTTCATCGAATGGATGACATATAAGCGACGGAACGTCCACCAGCTTGTTTCTGACACCATGACCGGAGCAACGGGCAAGTAATGATCAGTTGCACGATGATTCGGGCTAGTCTGTGATCTCACTTGCTTTTCCTCCTTCTTCGCTCTTATCTTCCCTTCGCTAGCGAGTTGCGGGAAATGGTGAGTGACATGGATGCGGACGGACAACGTGGGGACTGGAGGTCAAGCGGCGCGCTGAGGGGAGACGATTTTTGATGGGGTTTATGTGGCGCTCCATGGTTAAACGGTTTCTCTTGCTAATTGGAGTTGCGTTGGCAGCAACCTGGGCTGAGGAGTGAGCTTGATACAGTTGTATTCGATTCGCTAGGTACTTCATAGCGGCTGTCACTGAGCAAGAGCATCTATCGGCAAACTCCGCTATCTATTGCTCAACAAAGCTCACAGTCGACGAGGTTCATTTTCTACTTGATGGTTGGCGGTGCAAGCTCGCACAACCTATGTAACAAGAGGTAGTCGTGTGATTCATTCACGTCTGTTGAGGAGGACTGAGAGGTACCGGTACCATCCTATAACTTCTGATCCGTCTAGGACGTGCAACGGCGGATGCCGGTACCTGCAACACACCGGATTGCCTGTCGCCGTTACATAACCTCCCAACCAGCGTCTCGTCGGTTTCTTCCTCACTATCATCCTTGCTTTAGTTCCACCGATTGAGTCAACTCTGTTGAGGGTAAAGCTTGATTTTTTGCGTTCAGGAGTCCAAGGTCAACAACAACGTCGACTCGCAAGGGGTCAGAAATTCCGCAGGGCGATTGAGATACTGTACCATTTCGATTGATTCGTCTGTCACGCGTCACACGGGCATTTGACGAGACGAAATTTCCCCCTCGTAACGCGTCACAGGCCCTGACGACGAAGCAAAAATTTGGTCGGCCGTGTCACGCGTCACACAGGGGGACGAAATTGCTCCCTGTCACGCGTCGTCACATTACAACCTGGGTCAGCATATAGTTGTACTGTTAAAAATTTCACTTCACACTGAAGAAT
>JBBPMA010000975.1:0-14720 GCA_038090075.1 Xanthoconium purpureum | reverse complement strand
ACTCGAATCCCAAATACGGTGCCAATTTTGGGACATCATCATCCTAGATTGCCAAATTTCGGATGATCCTCATCGTGAATTATCTCGCCCTCGCCCCTTGATGACGGCACATGACCAGCAGGGAGGACGTAGGCACGTGCCGAGACGCCCAGGACGCGATGGAGAGGTCGATGACGTGTCGAGAACCGTCAATCGAGGGGGAGAGAAGAAGCGCAATAGCGCAAGGGCGATCGATGACGCGAGCTGACGAACACGATCAGCGCAACGTAACAAGCGTCGACCACGTACCAGAGGATCCCCCAGATCCACCTCCACCACCTGAGCCACCAGACGAAGCCACGCAGCAGCAGAACGAACCCCCAAGAGTCGAGCTCGAGGGGGAGAGGAGCGGCGAGACGAGCTGCGACGTCAAGGTTACCGGTGGCGATGAGGACGCATCGGGAGCGTCAGGGAGCGTCGAGGACGCTGGGGACTGGCCGAAGAACCTGCAGAACGCGTCAGAACGCATCAGGGATCGGTTGGAGCAGGAAGAGGAAGAAAACTCACCTAGGAGGGCTCTGGACGAGCCAGACGAGCCGGGCAGCGAAACGGTTGCACCAGGCGAGCACCAGGACCACCAGGGAGGCCCTGAGGACGACGGGAAGCGGCGCGACGACGCAACAAACGCGTCATGTCGAGATACCGCCCCAGGAAACCCTACAGGCCAGCTAGAGGCGTCGAGACCGAAAGGTTGCCGAAGGCGCCGGACGCGACAGGGTACGTCCCAGGAGCGACGAGAATGAGCGCGTCGTCGAAACGAACGCGCTACGTCGAGTTAGAGGGCCAGGAGGCCAGTTGGGCGAGCAGGAGGCGATGGGCGGCGTCGAGCGCGATCGGAAGCGCCAGATCGTTGGTGATGACGTCAGATACAATGGTAGATGGTGGGGAATGGACGGCGCAACGAGCGCAGCACGCCGCGAGTCGAAACGAGTCGAAACGGACGCGCTAGCTGAGTACCAGGCGAGTCAGCATGGACAACGCCGAGACACGACGACGGACGTACCTGTGCCATTCAATCCACCTCCCAATCGCCATGAACGACCTCACACCCATCCGAACCCGCCACGCCGACACGGACGACTGAAAACGCGACCTACAGGCGTCAGTTACACCAGGACGACTTACCAAGTCATACGGTCGCGTCGAAGCCGAATCGGACGAATTGGACGCGCCGGATACGTTGTACATGGACCAGAGAAGCAGGGGGAGTGATCCCGAGCCGTGATACGCAGAGACGAGGCCGCTGGAGCCGATCGAGGACGAGCGCGCGCACTTAGACAGCGCGACCACGGTAGCCGAGCCGCGACTTACCATATCGGGTAACCGCTCGAGCGCAGCGCGACGCAACCTCACGGACACACTTCAAAGGACTACGAGAGACTCCCTTAGTAGACTTCAAGGGTATATTTTCTTTTATTCTCTTTTCTTTTGATTGGCAAACATTTAGAGCTGATGTTTAGCCCCCTATGTTTGAGGGGGAGTGTTGGAATTTATTCCATATATAGTATTACTGATTACATAAGCAGTACCTACATCGCACCATAGTTACCTTTAGTTTACTTAGTGACTTACTGAGTATTCTACAGGTATAGTACATTTAGTACTAATACAGTGACTTACTGAGTATTCTACACAGACTGAGACCAATGACAAGGCAGGAAGTGATGGGGAACATGATGGGGACGGTACAACAACCGGTGATACGGTCACCTTCAGCGTCCTTAAAGTCTTGACAGTGCACGGTGGAGGCGAAGACGGCAATGGTTAGTTGGACAGTGAGTTTTGCGGTCTCACTGACTTGTGAGGGATTGGAGCCTTTCTTGTATGCGTAAAAGAAGGGGATCGTAAGCTGAATATGGACAGAAAGAATAGTAAATAGTCAACTTACTTGAGATAAGGGTACCTCCAAGTTCGGTACAACCATACATGATGGCGAGAATGACTTTTTTGACAGCCAGTTCTTATTGCCGTCCATCTCGTTGTACCAGTACGTGAACAACTGCATCTCGAGACTGGCAAACACCAATTGGATGCTATAGAGTGAGGAGTATGCCAGACATAATGGGGCGATGAGCCACCGGAGGATCGTCGCGTTGCGTACGGTAATTCTCCCTGCTGGAAGTGGTCTTGATGGTTTATTTTTATTCACCTTGTCTTCCTCTGGGGTCTTGATCTGGTTCGCTAGGTTGAACTGCAGCATATGGAGCAAAATCCACAAGATAGTAGGAAAGATGTATGTGGGACTACACAACGGTGCCGAGGCGACAGCAAATAACGCCTGGTAGGATCAAACATGAGCAACGTGAGAGGGAAGTATTTTCCATACTTACCACTGGAATAATGGCAGTCGGGATATCATTCTGGATAAAGAGAAAGATGGTATAAAGATGGCATCCGATATCGGATAGGCTGAGAGATGATTGTTGCACAGTCGTGATACTTCAGAATGGGATTGGGTGCTCTTCGGTTATCCTGGCCCAGACTTCAGGGGGTATTTGTATGTTTTATTGAGACCTACATGTCGGTCATCGTTTGAACCGACGGTCCTGTCAAGGCAAAACGTTGCTCTGCGGGGGTTTGCATTCGCTGGAGAACAAATAAAGTGCCTCGTGTCTTAATCGGTCAATCTGAGAGGTCTTACACAAACTTTGCACGACGTGGGGTTGGATGGTTCTCTTGCATGTCGACATAGTGCCGATGACGTGATGCCTTGGTAGGACCTTATTTAACTGATGTCATCGTGCCACGTCAACTGCGCTTTTGCAGAGCAAAGTAGATCGCTTTATCGGGCACCGGACAGTATTCTGTACGATTGCAAGAGATCGGTGCAAGATATGGCAAACACCAGTCGTTCTCGATCGGACGGATCAGCAAGAAAGACGTGGGCTGCGGATGTAACGGAACGTAACTGTCCACACATTGCACAGCACCAGTTATAGTTCGAGAAGGCGGAAAACAAAGCGCCATTATCAGTGACACCGAGCATTCGAAGTAAGGTTCCGGTTCTTTGAAGAGGCCGATTCGACGGTGAGAACATTCGAGCTATGATCAGTGATCGAGGAAGCAATGTATAACGTGAACTGTAATATATCCTCTAAAGAGATCCGTACCCGAATAATGTGCTATAATAGTGGGGCACAGGGTCGATTATTGCTGTGTGGTACCAAATTGGTAGGCAGAACATGTGCCAGAGTTGAGCGGCCAAATCCATGTTCCCACCAATAATAACCGCCGGACTGCTCACATCGACAGACAACTTCGAGGAGACAGGATGCTCAAAGACTCACCAGGAGCCCCCATTCTGTACTACTCCATTTGCGATCGTAGCTGCAGGATCGCACGAGTGGCTACGAGACTCGGAAATAGTGCTCTCGACGCTCATGGAGGGCAGTCATGGGATGGATATACTTGGAACAACGCTCTCACCGACATCAGGAACGATGCCAAATCCGTTAGTCGGGTTGAAGCTGGGTCCGACTTGGGTCCGACGGAAGAAATTACCTTGTTTACAAGGTCACTAGGGGGGGAGAATTGTGGCTGTGGAGGCTTCAAAATGTTGACGTGGGATATTCCTGCCTGAAATGCTATCGTACATTCAGCTCTCGAGGGAGGGTCGGTAAAGCGTTCGCATGGAACAGGCTCAATTAAAATGTTACTGAATATGCGACTGGATTTTAGTGGCCATGAACATCTTCGTATGTTCAACTACGTCAAGATCGCAATGCGTTCCACCATATTTCCGTTTCTTTGTCCAACCTCGCCAACCTCTCGGCTTCCGTCCTCAAGTATTCACTTGGATGAGTCGTAAGTAACTTTTCTTCAAAGTCTTGGAGAAGTCTTGGAGTAAACAGATTCCTTGTCTTCCTCGACAACGTGACAGTGCTACATAGATGTTGAATAGTGTTAGGAATCCCGTCGGGGGCGAAGCAATATCAACGATTGCGTTCTGGATGGTTTGACCTTGAGAACGGTAGTCTGTAAAAGCGTACGCTGCTGTGAGGGGAAATTGCTTTCGGACGACGGTCTTGTGCTGACTTGCTTGGCTTATGGTGAAGGATACTCGTAAACAAGGTTCCTGCCGATGCTCGGCCGTATGTCTAGTATCGTTTTGGGTGCTGAATGCTGAGCAATTTGTACGCTGCCATGTGTTTGTCAACTTCGACGCTAGTGTCAAGACAGGGACATACCCACAAAAAACATGCACCGCCATATGGGAGCGGACTTGCGCCAGAGATAAGCAGGGTGGAAGTAGTCCTATGAGGAATACTATGGAGCTACCGTTGGAGAGCTGTTACTGAAGTCGACTTGTAGAGTCTTGACAAAGCTGAACTCTGGGAGGGGGCTTGGACACGTTGCCACCGCCATCCATTCCGCGCCATCTGATCGGCTGATGCTGGTCCGACCCACTCCTACCCTTCGAGCAAATAAGGGAAACCTCGCTATTCAAACACGCGTTCTCTCTTTGATATCGATCTAAATCCTCCACTTCATACAATGCCTGCGGAGACCAAAAAGACAGCAGAGTCCAGAGTGAAACCTGGAAGTCACGCACCACGCATCACACATTGGTCCATGGTTCGATGCGGATGAGGTGACTTGAAGCTCGTCAGCGTCGATTGAGTCGGGGTCCAGTTGCGTCTTCGATGTGGCTCAGATCCCCACGAGAAATTATTTTGCATGATGTTTGGACTCAATCACGAATATGATGGAGCACTGAGAGAACTTGAAGTCGTAGTCCAGTTAGCCGTTGCTGAAAGACAAAGGGGAGAAGTTGAACACAGGTACGGCCGCGGCACTGATCAGGACTCAGAGTGAGTCTGGTCGCCAAGGACAGGCCAGCTTGAAGCATAGCCGAAGGCTCGAAGCTATCGGGCTGGAAATCCGATCTGGAAAACGTTTCGGTGGCCAGGAAATCAAGTGGAAAGCTCTGATAGGAAGGTAACAACCTCCAGACCTATCGTATTTGTTCTAACTCTCGTCGCACATGGCAAATGCTGACTTTACGGTCCAACTTGAATGCTTGCGCCACGTGTCTCTCTCAAGCTTGTGCACGGGTAGGCCTGTATGTATGTACCTAGCAGATTGTCCTTGGTGGCCTGCTGACAATAATGCCATTTCCCCCGGATCATGTACCAGCACTCGTGAACCTCCCCACCCTGTGGCACCTCAGATCTGAATTGGGGGCTATGTCGTTTTCTCACGACTTTTCAATTCTGCGCCGGCATCAGCTTAGACCTAATGGAGCATTGGAGCTGTATCTTCCCGGGTTTTCTCTTCCATGAGAATAGAACGAAGGAATTCCAACTGGTAAGTAATTCTCTACGTACTGCAGTCCTCTCAGTCCTGATTCTGAAACATGGATGTGAAGACCCGCCAAACAGTGACTTTATAGGCTCGCAAGGAATTCGCTAAGAGACGGTTGCCGACCCTTGTAAGTCATTTACGTTTAGATTAAATCAGAACCATCGATCACAACATGGTTACATAAATGAGTAGGACCCACCGCGTTTTTCAGATGCTCTCATACTGGTCATGCAAGTCAGTCATACAGAGCTTTTGGGTGAGTGAGCAGTCATGCTGAATGCTTGGCCGAATGCCTGACGCGTGTACCTTCTCAGTTGCATCCAGCGTCGTCAAAGGTTTTGCAGTAATTCTCACACTCTTTCGGCTGGGTTTTCGGCTCAAGATACAAAGATTTTGGTGGGAAGACGTGTGGGCAGCGGTCGCATTGCTTTGCACAGTGGGATCTATCATCTCTGTACTAGTTGTCTCCGAGACTAGTAAGCGTTTCTTGTCCTGTGAACGCTGCACGCTGACCCGTCAGTGACAGATGGTTACAAGCCAAGTATCGTTGCTGGCAGGACCAATCGTTACTTGTTCGCGAGTATCGTGTGGTATGTACACTCATTTTCTGTATAATGCACCACGTGACGTGTCGACCACTAACTCGTCGTCTCTAGGTCAGTTCGCATGAGTCTCATCTTTTCAATTATCAGAATTGTTACTTCGACTCTACAGCGCTCCATTGCGCTCGCAATCGCAGTCTACTTTTTCCTTTGCTGGGCAACCACGCTCAGTTTGCAGGCATGGTGGTGTATACACAACTTCGACACGCAAATGCTGTCAGGAAAAGTTATCCCGGACTGTGTGTTACCGCGGTTCGAAATTATCTTCGAGGTGACGAGTAGGTATTTCAACAGATGCTCTCCCGCGTCACTGATCCAGTTTTGCGCCAGCTAATTGTGTCGCGGATGTGATAACTGTGATATTCGCGCTCAAGTTTCTGTGGCGAGTCAAACTTCCTGGACGACAGCGCAGGATGTTCTTGTGCCTATTTTCAAGCAGCAAGTTCCTCTGTGTGTTTTCGCTGGCACAGTTGATCACGCGATTGGTCGGTACACAGGATATACAACACGTCTTTGCCAATCTGGAGGTATGGCCCACTTGTTGACTCCCGCGTATCGGCGATCAAAATTTGCTTAGCTAGGAGCCTTCATGATTGTTTGTAACTTGCTTGTCATCGTCACCTACATTTATCGGGTCTTCCTGAATTCCGACCTCGACGAAGAGGCCTCTGAGTCATCTGAGCCAGAGGAGCCCACGAACGACGATGATTTCACCACCCCGGCTCCTAGTCGAAGTAGGAGCTCACGCTGGAACCTAACGACGGTGGACTTGGGACCCTATACGAACACCAGCGAGATCTCAAGCGAGCTGAAAAGCATTTTCTTTCCTTCGACCTCTCGCGCGACCAATCACAGCGGATCACGACGGTGAGTCACTGGAGGGATCACGAATTTTGTCGACGTTTGCGCCTTGTAACGTGATAATTAGTGGCATAGTATAGCACATTTACACCGCTCTCTAATGACTTGCACTCATTTACACCACACACAAATCTGTACTCTCAAAGCCGTTCGCTGATTATGGAATGCCGAAGCAACATGAACGAATCCGCGCCCAAGCAAAGGTGTGTACTAGGAAAGATTACGTGAATAGGAGTGAATGACGATAGCAGTCCTTGCTAGCCGTACATATCTAAGTCTATTACGAGACGGAAGTGTGAAAGATCACATGCGATGACTTATTCAAGCAGTGTTAAGCTTGAAAGAGGATCGAATGCTACTAATAGTGTGTCAACTTGGATATGACCTTCCTCATCTTTGTCTGGTACTAGGGACGACCGGAGGTTCAGAATTAATCGACATCCGATCACAACTTCTGTCGGCGCCGGGAATTCCTCAGAGATCTCTGTCCAGAGAAGCTGGCATGGGATCTTCAGGTGAGTGTCGTGTGGAAAACATAGGAATACAATACATACACCGAGAGATTGTGTGATGACAATGCTGACAATGCATACCAGCAATATACTGGCATAGGAAAACATGAGCGTTCTGGTTGATCTAATCAAGGGAAACATGCGTACCACAAGAAGTAGCCTACATTGTCCCTTATGAGGACATCGGCAATATGTACCCCATCCAATCGCTTAGCACGGTACCCCGACATCCAACTGCTGATGCCTCGCCATGCAGCGAGTAGACACAGGATGCCATCATAGATCACTATAGGCAACCAAAAGACGTATGGTTGATAAAACGATGGGCCCTGGATGTCAGCACAGATATATGACCCTGTCGAAATCTCATTTGTGACTAGGTTTCGAATAGATAACCCATGGATTCGTGAGCGTGGATGAATGGGGGGAGAATAGAAAACGACTTACGCTGTGCATCCGCGTCAAGGAGCCCCAAGATGGTCAACACTGCTGCAATTTCGCACACGTAACCGAAAACTATAAAGGCAAGGATCTTCTTTGACCCTTGATACAAGGCATATAACCGAGCTTGAAGCGTCACTAGAATGAGGTTCAACGATGAATGGAGGGAGTCAAGGGCAGAAGGCACACCTTGGATCAGAAACAGGACCAGAGTCCCGAGCCATGATTGGACAAAAAAGTAGTTTTTGCCTTGGGGCGAGGTAAGTGGGGCAAAATGGAACACATGGTAAAGCGTTGCTCACAGCTGCAACGGAGAGACCGTGGTGAAGTGTCCATGAATTATCCCGGATGGTTGAAAAAGCTGGACGTACAACTGTCATGTCGTCAGCATTAAAATACTACCGAGTGTCCCAAAAGCTCGCATACTTGCTGAGTTTGGGTTCCTCCAAGGAAAGCTAAGGAAAGCTCAGAGACTGTCGCATACATTATAGCAACACCCCATACTAATCATATTCAGGCTAAAATCGTCATATTCAGTGGTGTTATGAGACGCAGAACGCTCAAACTCACATGGCGAGTACATCACCAAGATAGCGAATCTAGTGTGGTGGAAGATTCCGTCGAAGAACATAACCACAATGCAAATCGACATACCAGAATATACTCCACATTCCCGAAACAGAAAGGATGATTCTACGAGCCCCAGAGTTGTCTCGATGACGACGAGAATAGAATGCTCAATTACTCACCCAAACATAGTCCACCTAACACATCGGAACCCCAGTCTTCTAAGTACATATGGGTCGCCCGCAGCACAGATACTTACCTCTCGATCGAATGTGATGACTGTGTACATATCTAATGACGATATTGAGGTCGTAGGGTTTAAAGAGTACTCACCATGATCATACAGAATGACGATAGACCCGGCGGCTGTAAAACGGTCCTTGTGAATAGCATGATGGCCAAGGAAAGAAGCCAACCTTGACACGTTCGCACGATTCTGACAACCAGTGCGGTCTGCACATCTTCAGATGAAAATGCACCTTGCATAGACCAGAATACGAGGTCTGGCGGAACACGAAAAGGGCGGTTGAAACGCTTCTTTATATAACCACCCACCCGGTCACACGCTGGACTCCGAGCCCCGGCACTCCGGCACCAACTCATGATTTGATGAGCACTGACGTCAGTATGCAGACCTTTGCTGTGGCACCGCAAAGCACAAAGTTCAGACACGTGGCACTCACGCTCCATGACCACAGACAAATCATAGATCAGTCGAACTCGTACCAGTACACACTACTTAGAATCGCATTGACATGATAACCATGCTCTGGTCCGTAACAATTGAGGTATGTAGACCATCGTCAGTGTCAAAAGTACTTGATTCGCACTTGGAAGTCACTCGGTTCCGACTATATCGGATCCTCATCGTTACTCCCAGAGATAAATAATTCTCCGACTCACTTGTGGTGCTGAGGCTGAATTGCTGATTATGTATTACTGTAGTGCCGCTGACACTGCAGGTTAGGGAAAGGACGTCATTCGCATACCCACACAACACTGCCGGGGGAGTACTCTTGACACAGACCTCGCGGCTTATGCTGACAGGCTTGCTATCCCCTTTGGTATAGCCGTCAATCGAAGAACGTCAAAGTTGATACACAAATGTTGGGCTACTCGGACCCTGCAACTCAGACTGTGGACACTATTGGAGATCTTTGGCTATATGTACATCAACAAAGTACACCACAGGTTGGGACCTGCTATCGTATGATTGCATTGACATCCCAGCAAAAACATGTGCACCGCTTGTATGGTGCGCAGTACGTACACTGCACAGGTCTGGTCACACTCCGCCTCAATACCCATTGAAATACTGCAGGACTGACATGCGTGTGTCCCTGTGCTTCAGGTTGCATGGGCTGAGCGTCGATCATGCCATCTGGAAGCACGCTTCTGGCCGCCAGAGAACAGATGGATCGAGAAAGGAATGGAATCGATGAGATTACGGTTACCGAACGTGTCATCACTGAAACAAAAATTTTATTGTTGTGGGTTATATCCGAGTTATCACGCAAAGAATGAACAAAATCTGACACCGTGCTGATAATGGGTTATATCCCTTACAAAGGTCTTCGACTTGTGGGAATCATGATATTATGCCACTTATTGTAAAAACAGTAATAAGTTTGTATCTATTTCCAAAATTCACACTCACATATCATGGATGGGTGATCTACTCTATGATTGTGAGACATTATAGCTTAATTACCAGTTTTTTGGTACTGCTACACCGAACACAAGTTATGTGTTAAGCACACAGCTGGGCAATCTTGGGTGATCTTGCACAATCACCCAACCTTTCTCAGTGCTGTGCAACCATAACAGATAGGTATCCACTCTAAAAACTATCCATCCAGCCCAGCTTTTCACAGAACCTTTGAATCATATTATTGATGACTCTTTGTCTTTAATTCTTCTGGTTACTGCTTATCCAGTATAATATTCTTTTGTCCTCTAAGTAGGCATCAGAATCATATCTACTCTAAGGCCACTATATAGGTAGGTCCAATGTGAAACCCTGTCTCAAATTACATTGTGTTGAGCACCATTCTCTTTAATTTCATTATGCCACAGGCATGTCACAACTATGCCCATCATGGACTAAGAATATAAAAATATGATACTGATATGGATATGTAACCGTAGATAATATCCAGTCTGTATATGGCAGGTTTGCTGGAATTACTCATCATACATCATGATTGGGGATCCGAACATGGGAGACATAATATACTATTCACTCGCTTTTAAAGTACTGTATACATGCAACAAATGATATGGCAGACAAGACAAGTACACAATGTGGAACGACGACTTAGAACTACAGCATGTGTGGCACACATGACGAGTACAGCCAGGTTTGCAGACTGGGCCTGGAAAGACAATGAAGAGCACCAAGTTCAGTTTAATTCATGGACAGTGCGACAGAGAGATTTTCTGCTGCTGGCGGTTCAAGGGTGGAAGCATAATGGCGACCGAATATAGCACTGACAGAAATTAACAGTAAAATTGTGTCGTTGAAGTATGCAAGCTTACCACGTCCACCAGAGCAAGAGTTCATCAACTTCTTGTGCCTTCTTCGCCTGTGACCTTGGTTTCTCAAACCAGTTGACGATGTTGTGGTAGAACACATCGTAATTGAAATTGTCATCCCGCAGACCCCAGCATTTGCGGCTTGACAACGCGAAACGAAGCTGTAGCTCAACCATTAGTCTGCACCATCGGCACCATGAAACTGCACTTACCTGAACAGCAACATATGCGATCGCCCGTGGTTCAACTGACCGCATCTTCAGAATTGTTGCGACGTTGGTGTGAGTGTGAACATCCCGCTGCGAAGTCTTGCGAACTTTGACTGGACGGGAATCATCGTCTGCATCATCTGCATCGTCCATACCGTCCGCATTGTCCACGTTGTCCACATCATCTGCATCAAGTTCCACGTCATCACGGGCAGAGCTCGGGGATGTAAAGATGGATCGGAATGCCTGACAAAGATTTATTGTAAGAAGTATGCATACGAGAAACAATTTGCGCACCCTGACGAGAAGCTCACCCTTGAATAGACCCTTGGATGGGCGTTTCGTGTTATACAAGGATTTTCGGTATAAAAACGCTGGCCACATATGCGCTGTTACGGTATAGCGTGGGTGGTAATCTCTTATCGCGTTACGAACACTAGGAAGAGGTCAAAAAAGGTCATAAAATAGGACTTGACTCACAGCAGATTGAACCAGTCGTAATCTACAGGGCAAAGTAACCGACCAGTAATATTGTGGTCGAACCCCCTACCTCTTTTCTGTGTGGGAACAAAGAGAGGCACAGGGGGGGGATCTTGTTCATTGAGCCATGTGGCCACCGATGATTTCAAGTTATTCGCGTCGTCTCCACGAGCGCCGTCTGCACCTTTCTGCAACTGGGTGCAAATGAGGGCTAAAAATTAGAGAGAAAACGAAGGCTCACTTCTCGACAGGATGCAACCAACACAGCAGCTTGTGTAGATGGTTGCACGAGCCCCTTGACCGACGGGCACCATCAGACCAGCTTTTTGTAAGAGCGAAAGGCACGTTCCTCACTATTACAGACAACTTAGTAGCGTATGATAGAAGAGACTACTGCACTTACTCATCATTCGACTCCGGTATGTCAACTTCGTCTTCACTTTCCACCAGCATGATGCGGCGATCATACTCCGCGATCAGGTTGGTGACAGGATCAGAAAGGCACACAAGCCTACGAATAGCCTGACCTTCGCAAACATAGGAATGGGTGCTGTGGAGACATGAATCCAAAAGTAAACTGTTTAGATCAGTGACACTTACGGTGTCTTGATCATTTTGCTAAGGAGTGCTGCATTTTCTTGTTGAAGCGCAGCAATGCGTCGCTTCAAAGCACCACGAGTTTCGATAGCAGGAGACGGACTGGGAGACATGAGCAGGATGTTGGAGGGCTTTTCATCCTGATGGCCAAGTTGATAAGTCAGTCATGCAGTGATGTTCCGTTCCGTGACATATCATACCAAGGTGGGGTTGTGAATGGGCCTGACGGCGCATGCCCTGATACAATGAGTAATCAATTACACGAGAAACAAAAAAAAAAGTGGAATAAAAGGAAAGGTTGGGCAGCGTTGTGTCAAGGCTATACAAAGGTCCCCGTAAAAAATAAATGGAGATACTTACTGGACGTTTTGTGTTGTCGCGCGCAACAACTCCGTCGACCCTGTTTCCCAAAAGCGCATCTTCCTGTTGATCTAACAGCGTAATGACCCGGTATACATCAAGAAGCGTCCACTTAGCCTAACTTTAAACACCCGTTTTACGTGTCGACCCTGTGGATTGAGAAGGCAGGAAGTAGTTCCCTCAGGTGGTACGACCCGGTGACAGGACAGGCAGGGCAGTGAACAAGGTTGTGGCAGACTACTGATTGGTGGCTGGCAACATGAAGTGATATTGAAAATTGGAGGCGGGTAAATGCAGTGTGAGAAGCACGGACATCGGCGTATGCGCGCCAACAGTTATGTTGGTGCATGTGAGATGACAGGAAGGGTGTACAGGAGGACACGCACTGTGTTGGTTGCATCGTCACTGACGACGTCGTGGTGGTCGCATGGTCGCGATCGCTGCGTCGTCATCGCATTCATCATCTTCACCTTTGTCTTCCTCACCCTCACTCTCGTCTTCGTCGACGACGCCATGGTGATCACACAGTGGTTGCGATTGCTGCGTTGTTGTTGTTGCATTGAGTAGGGGTCAAAGAGGTTGGTCAGTGAGCGGAAGGCGCTTGTGTGAAGATAGTGGCATAGGCAACTGACGAGCAATCATGTTGAATTATGTAAAGGCGGTGAGGGCAGTCAACGAGGTCTTTGTCAGTCATCGGACTCACCGCCGGATCATGAACACCATTGAAATCCGTCAGGGATGGCGGCGAATCAAGCCAGCCATAGGCCTGTTTGGGATCGTCGTGATCTCAGAGTTTATCTTGGCAATGGCAGGTGAGTCCAATAAAATTGATGCGTTGAAACTTTTCACTCCAACAACTTATAACCATGCCCCGAAGACGCAATCCCCCTTGGGTCCACCCTTCTGATCCTGAGTACAAACCGGAATACAGCTCACAATCTCCACCCCCAGATAACATGTCCGACTCGGGCGAGTCCTATGACGAGTATGGCCAACCCAGATGGGGAGGCGTTGGTCAAGGTGCACCACTCGATGAGAACGGTCGGTACATCTATAGCCAAGTTGGCATGCCAATTTTCCCCTCTCCGCCTCCACAAGCGCTGAACATTGACCTCCATACCGAGGTAAGTACATCAACATTGCACGCTTCACTGCATACTAACTTGGACCAATAACAGGAATCGCTTGATCACGATGGCCAGGCTGATATGGTCGTCGCACCTGAGAATGCAACTAGCTCAAGCCCGAGTTTGAAAAGGAAGTTCAACGATGTCTTCAATGACCCTCTGCCTCAGGTACGTGTTAAGCGCGTTACATTAGCTCAACTATTATACTGAGTACACGACAGACCCCAAGACGTTTTGGAGGCTCATTAACAAATACTCCAACCCGCGCGAGATCCCTGCCGCTGACTCTACTGCCAGCTCCTAAGCGACGTCGCCTTCATGCTCCCTTTGAGTTCGGTCTCAGCCTGCAGGGATCTCGCATGGAGAGATTGGAAGACGTGATCAAGGAAATGCGCCAAGACGTAAATGCTGAGCTAGCGAAGCAAACAGAGATTTTGGCTGGAATCCTGGCAGTATTGCAAAAACAAGATCCAGTAAACTAATTGTGCGCGATAGTACCTGTACAATACTTGTATCGATATGCACAACTTCATGCCACTACTACTATGTCTTTTTGAGCTCTGTTGTCCATCCTCCTCCTCGACCATGTCTATTCGAGCGTGTTGGAGACCAGCGCGTAGACATAGTGTAGTTACCCAGACTTCCTTATATGGACATTGGTGTTTACTTACGCGTTGCACACGCCGCGTGCTTTCCTCCAGTCTCGTACCACGTTGACTGGAGGTAAGCCACAGATAATTACTACACATCTACCTTACTGACATGACCCTAGTATTTACATACTTTGTCTAGACCGCCCGGTTCCACAGAGCGCAACTGCTTGTCTCCTCCAACACCTACCCATAAGTTAACCCGTAGCCTTTGAGCTGTGCCCATTTATGGTAAGTCAAGGCTCGCTGTGATCGCCATCACCCTCATCCTCTCCTCCTCACGCCATCACCCACGTCCGCACGCCCTCACCCACATCCTTGTGCTGTTACCCTCGTCCTCGTGCCGTTGCCATCGCCATCGCTAGGGAACTGCACGGGTATTGCCCCATATGGTGGGTCGCGGCATTCACTCGCTCCCTCGCGTGCCCGACGACAC